>CM065723.1:79753853-79771353 GCA_033310375.1 Conus canariensis
CATCACACTAACAGCAACAGTAATGTACATCACACAACAGCACAGTAATGTACATCACACAACAGCACAGTAATGTACATCACACAACAGCACAGTAATGTACATCACACAACAGCACAGTAATGTACATACACACAACTGCACAGTAATGTACATCACACAACACCACAGCAATGTACATCACACAACACCACAGCAATGTACAGCACCAACACCACAGAATGTTACAGCACACAACACCACAGCAATGTACATCACACAACAGCACAGTAATGTACATCACACAACAGCATAGTAATGTACATCACACAACAGCACAGTAATGTACAGCACACAACAGCACAGTAATGTACATCACACAACAGCACAGTAATGTACATCACACAACAGCACAGTAATGTACATCACACAACAGCATAGTAATGTACATCACACAACAGTATAGTAATGTACATCACACAACAGCACAGTAATGTACATCACACAACAGCACAGTAATGTACATCACACAACAGCACAGTAATGTACATCACACAACAGCATAGTAATGTACATCACACAACAGACAGTAATGTACATCACACAACAGCATAGTAATGTAAACAGCCAACAACAGCATAGTAATGTACACACACAACACCATAGTAATATAATCACACAACACCATAGTAATGTACATCACACAACAGCAATAGAATGTACATCACACAACAGCATAGTAATGTACATCACACAACAGCACAGTAATGTACATCACACAACAGCACAGTAATGTACATCACACCACAGCACAGTAATGTACATCACACCACAGCACAGTAATGTACAACACACCACAGCACAGTAATGTACATCACACCACAGCACAGTAATGTACAACACACCACAGCACAGTAATGTACATCACACAACAGCATAGTAATGTACAACACACCACAGCACAGTAATGTACAGCACACCACAGCACAGTAATGTACATCACACCACAGCACAGTAATGTACAGCACACAACAGCAAGTAATGTACAACACACACAGCACAGTAATGTACAACACACCCACAGCACAGTAATGTACATACACACCACAGCACAGTAATGTACAGCACACAACAGCATAGTAATGTACAACACACCACAGCACAGTAATGTACAGCACACAACAGCACAGTAATGTACAGCACAGAACAGCATAGTAATGTACCACACCACAGCACAGTAATGTACAGCACACAACAGCACAGTAATGTACATCACACAACAGCACAGTAATGTACAGCACACAACAGCACAGTAATGTACATCACACAACGCAAAAAAAAAAAAAAAAAAAAAAAAAAAAAAAAAAAAAAAAAAAAAAAAAAAAAAAAAAAAAAAAAAAAAAAAAAAAAAAAAAAAAAAAAAAAAAAAAAAAAAAAAAAAAAAAAAAAAAAAAAAAAAAAAAAAAAAAAAAAAAAAAAAAAAAAAAAAAAAAAAAAAAAAAAAAAAAAAAAAAAAAAAAAAAAAAAAAAAAAAAAAAAAAAAAAAAAAAAAAAAAAAAAAAAAAAAAAAAAAAAAAAAAAAAAAAAAAAAAAAAAAAAAAAAAAAAAAAAAAAAAAAAAAAAAAAAAAAAAAAAAAAAAAAAAAAAAAAAAAAAAAAAAAAAAAAAAAAAAAAAAAAAAAAAAAAAAAAAAAAAAAAAAAAAAAAAAAAAAAAAAAAAAAAAAAAAAAAAAAAAAAAAAAAAATCACACAACAGCACAGTAATGTACAGCATACAACAACACAGTAATGTACATCACACAACAGCACAGTAATATACAGCATACAACAGCACAGTAATGTACATCACACAACAGCACAGTAATGTACAGCACACAACAGCACAGCAATGTATAGCACACAACATCACAGCAATGTACAGCACACAACTGCATAGCAATGCACAGCGCACAACAGCACAGTAATGTACAGCAGACAACAGCATAGTAATGTACATCACACAACAGCACAGTAATATACAGCATACAACAGCACAGTAATGTACATCACACAACAGCACAGTAATGTACAGCACACAACAGCACAGCAATGTATAGCACACAACATCACAGCAATGTACAGCACACAACTGCATAGCAATGCACAGCGCACAACAGCACAGTAATGTACAGCAGACAACAGCATAGTAATGTACATCACACAACAGCATAGCAATGCACAGCACACAATAGTATAGTAATGTACATCACACAACAGCATAGCAATGTACATCACACATCAGCATAGTAATGCACAGAACACAACAGCATAGTAATGTACATCACACAACAGCATAGTAATGCACAGCACACAACAGTATAGTAATGTACATCACACAACAGTATAGCAATGTACATCACAAAACAGGATAGTAATGCACAGCACACAACAGCAGTAGTGGAAAGAAACTCGTGGAGAGCGTGGCAGCAGAGAGTCCTCAGAAGAGAAGCCCCCTTCAAGCAAGTGTTTCGGCCCTTATCTCCTGACACTCTAGGGGAGTTGGGCCACACCCGGTTCATGACTCCGGATGTCCCTCTGCTGCCCTTTTTTTCCCCATCTTGGGACGAGCCATGGCTGGGGTTCGAACCCATGACCCTCTGGACATGCTCATTTTCCACTTAATGACTCGCGCTTTAACCACTGAGCCACAGGGACACCTGATATTTGTAGGGAAATTAAGCCTTATGAAGTTCACTTTTGTTCCTCCTTGACCAGATCCAGCTTGAACACCTCTCTGCCGCTTCTGCCATTGCTTTCAGGGCTCTGGTTTTTTCCTTCCCTGCAACTGAGAGCTGTTTCATGAGGCTGTATGCAGACGTTCCTACAAACCCCCTAGCTCCAATTTCTGCAGTGAGGACTTTGACCTGATAGCCTTCTCTCCTCAGGCTGTTTGCCAGATCAGCATACTTTTCAGTCTTGTAGATTTGAGCTGCCTCCATTCTGTTCTCATATGGCACCGTGAGCTCGATCATGATCAGCTGCTTGGTTGACTTAGAGTGGACTACTATGTCTGGTCTCATGCCACTCTTGCTGATGATCTCTGGGTGACTCTTCCATTCTGGGAGGTCTGCAGTGCACTCCCAGTCATCTGCCCCGTCCAGCAGACTCTGCATCACCGTACATCACAAAACAGCATAGCAATACACAGCACACAACAGTATAGTAATGTACATCACACAACAGCATAGCAATGTACAACACACAACAGCATAGCAATGCACATCACACAACAGCATAGTAATGCACAGCACAGAACAGCATAGTATCGCACAGCACAAAACAGCATAGCAATGCACAGCACACATCAGCATAGTAATGCATAGCAGACAACAGTATAGGAATGCACAGCACACAACAGCATAGCAATGCACAGCAGACAACACCATAGTAATGCACAGCACACAACAGCATAGCAATGCACAGCACACAACAGCATAGTAATGCACAGCACACAACAGTATAGCAATGCACATCACACAACAGCATAGCAATGCACAGCAGACAACAGCAAAGTTATGCACAGCACAAAACAGCATAGTAATGCACAGAACAAAACAGCATAGCAATGTACAGCACACAACAGCAAAGTTATGCACAGCACACAACAGTATAGCAATGCACAGCACACAACAACACAGTTATGCACAGCACACAAGAGCATAGTAATGTACAGCCGACAACAGTATAGCAATACACGGCACACAACAGCATAGCAATGCACAGCAGACAACAGCATAGGAATGCAGGGCACACAACAGCTTGGTAATGCACAGCAGACAACAGTATAGCAATGCACAGCACACAACAATATAGCAATGCACAGCACACAACAGCATAGTAATGCAAAGCAGACAACAGTATAGCAATGCACAGCACACAACAGCATAGCAATGCACAGCACACAACGGCATAGTAATGCAAAGCAGACAACAGCACAGCAATGCACAACACACAACAGTATAGTAATGCACAGCACACAACAGTATAGCAATGCACAGCACACAACAGCATAGTAATGCACAGCAGACAATAGTATAGCAATGCACAGCACACAACAGCATAGCAATGCACAGCACACAACAGCACAGTAACGCACAGCACAAAACAGCATAGTAATGCACAGCACAAAACAGCATAGCAATGCACAGCACACAACAGCAAAGTTATGCACAGCACACAACAGTATAGCAATGCACAGCACACAACAACACAGTTATGCACAGCACACAACAGCATAGCAATGCACAGCAGACAAAAGCATAGTAATGCACAGCACACAACAGCATAGTAATGCACAGCACAAAACAGTATAGCAATGCACAGCACACGACAGCATAGTAGTGTACACCACACAACAGCGTAGTAATACACAGCACACAACAGCATAGTAATGCACAGAACACAACAGCATAGTAATGCACAGCAGACAACAGTATAGCAATGCACAGCACAAGACAGCATAGCAATGCACAGCAAACATCAGCATAGCAATGCACAGGAGACAACACCATAGCAATGAACAGCAGACAACAGCATAGCAATGCACAGCACACAACAGAACAGTAATGTACATCACACAACAGTATAGCAATGCAGAGCAGACAACAGTATAGCAATACACAGCAGACAAGAGCATACCAATGCACAGCGCACAAGAGCATAGCAATGCACATCACACAACAGCATAGCAATGCACAGCCGACAACAGCACAGCAATGTACATCACACAACAGTATAGCAATGCACAGCAGACAACAGCATAGCAATGCACAGCACACTACAGCATAGTAATGTACATCAAACAACAGCATAGTAATGCACAGCACACAACAGCATAGTAATGCACAGCAGACAACAGTATAGCAATGCACAGCACAAGACAGCATAGCAATGCACAGCAGACATCAGCATAGCAATGCACAGGAGACAACACCATAGCAATGCACAGCAGACAACAGCATAGCAATGCACAGCACACAACAGCACAGTAATGTGCATCACACAACAGTATAGCAATGCAGAGCAGACAACAGTATAGCAATACACAGCAGACAAGAGCATACCAATGCACAGCGCACAAGTGCATAGCAATGCACATCACACAACAGCATAACAATGCACAGCCGACAACAGCACAGCAATGTACATCACACAACAGTATAGCAATGCACAGCAGACAACAGCATAGCAATGCACAGCACACAACAGCACAGTTATGCACAGCACACAACAGCATAGCAATGCACAGCACACAACAGCATAGCAATGCACAGCACACAACAGCATAGCAATGCACAGCCGACAACAGCACAGCAATGTACATCACACAACAGTATAGCAATGCACAGAACACAACAGCATAGCAATGCATAGCACACAACAGCATAGCAATGCACAGCAGACAACAGCATAGCAATAAACATCACACAACAGTATAGCAATGCAGAGCACACAACAGCATAGCAATGCACAGCACACAACAGCATAGCAATGCACAGCACACAACAGCATAGCAATGCACAGCACACAGCAGGATAGCAATGCACAGCACACAACAGCATACCAATGTATATCACACAACAGCATAGCAATGCACAGCACACAACAGCATAGCAATGCACAGCAGACAACTGCATAGCAATGTACATCACACAACAGCATAGCAATGCACAGCACACAACAGCGTAGCAATGCACATCAGACAAGAGCATAGCAATGTACAGCACGCAACAGTATAGCAATGCACAGCACACCGCAGCATAGCAATGCACAGCACACAACAGTATAGCAATGCACAGCAGACGACAGCATAACAATGTACATCACACAACAGTATAGCAATGCACAGCACGCAACAGCATAGCAATGCACAGCACACAACAGCATAGCAATGCACAGCAGTCAACAGCATAGCAATGTACATCACACAACAGTAATGTAATGTACATCACACAACAGCACAGCAATGCACAGCACACAACAGCACAGCAATGTACATCACACAACAGTATAGTAATGCACAGCACACAATAGCATAGCAATGCACAGCACACAACAGTATAGCAATGCACAGCACACAACAGCATAGCAATGTACATCACACAACAGCACAGTAATGTAAATTACACAACAGTATAGCAATGCACAGCACACAACAGTATAGCAATGCACAGTAGACAACTGCATAGCAATGCACAGCACACAACAGCATAGCAATGTACATCACACAACAGCATAGTAATGTACATCACACAACAGTATAGCAATGCTCAGCACACAACAGTATAGCAATGTACATCACACAACAGCATAGCAATGTACATCACACAACAGCATAGTAATGTACATCACACAACAGTACAGTAGTGTACATCACACAACAGTATAGCAATGTACATCGCACAACAGCATAGTAATGTACATCACACAACAGTATAGCAATGAACAACACACAACAGTATAGCAATGTACATCACACAACAGTATAGTAATGTACATCACACAACAGTATAGCAATGTACAACACACAACAGTACAGTAATGTACATCACACAACAGTATAGCAATGTACATCACACAACAGCATAGTAATGTACATCACACAAGAGTATAGCAATGCACAGCAGACAACAGCACAGTAATGTACATCACACAAGAGCATAGTAATGTACAGCACACAACAGCACAGCAATTTACATCACATAACAGCATAATAATGTACATCACACAACAGCACAGTAATGCACAGCACACAACAGAACAGCAATGTACATCACACAACAGCATAGTAATGTACATCACACAACAGCATAGTAAGGTACAGCACACAACAGCATAGCAATGCACAACACACAACAGTATAGCAATGTACATCACACAAGAGCATAGTAATGTACATCACACAATAGCATAGTAATGTACATCACACAACAGCATAGTAATGCACAGCACACAACAGTATAGTAATGTACATCACACAACAGTATAGTAATGTACATCACACAACAGTATAGTAATGCACAGCACACAACAGTATAGTAATGTACATCACACAACAGTATAGAAATGCATAGCACACACAACAGCATAGAATAATGTACATCACACAACACAGTAATTAGTAACACATGCACACAACAGAAAGTAATGTACATACACAACAGTATAGTAATGCACAGCACACAACAGCATAGTAATGTACATCACACAACAGCATAGTATAAATGCACAGCACACAACAGCACAGGAATGTACATCACACAACAGCATAGTAATGTACATCACACAACAGCATAGCAATGCACAGCACACAACAGTATAGCAATGTACATCACACAACAGCATAGTAATGTACATCACACAACAGCATAGTAATGTACATCACACAAGCATAGTAATGCACAGCACACAACAGTAATAGTAATGTACATCACACAACAGCACAGCAATGCACACTACAACAGCACAGTAATGTACACACAGAACAGCACAGTAATGTACATCACACAACAGCACAGTAATGGACATCACACAACAGCACAGTAATGTACATCACACAACAGCACAGTAATGTACAGCACACAACAGCACAGTAATGTACAGCACACAACAGCACAGTAATGTACAGCACACAACAGCACAGTAATGTACATCACACAACAGCACAGTAATGTACATCACACAACAGCACAGTAATGTACAGTACACAACAGCACAGTAATGTACAGCATACAACAGCACAGTAATGTACAGCATACAACAGCACAGTAATGTACAGCATACAACAGCACAGTAATGTACAGTACACAACAGCACAGTAATGTACAGCATACAACAGCACAGTAATGTACAGCATACACAGCATAGCAATGCACACACACAACAGCATAGTAATGTACAATCACCACAACAGTATATGTAATGTACATCACACAACAGCATAGTAATGTACATCACACAACAGCATAGTAATGTACATCACACAACAGCATAGCAATGTACATCACACAACAGCATAGCAATGCACAGCTCAGAAAAGGACAACAGCGTGCAGCACACAACAGCACAGCAATGCACAGACAGAGAACATTACAATAATGTGGAGCTCAAACCCACAGTGACGCACAGCTCAGAGCATTAAAGTAATGTAAAACTCTGAACAAGACAGTGGTATCTATCTTAGAACAGCACAGTACTACACATGGATGCAAAAATCGTCCAAAGACTCGGTGCACTGATAGGGAAAAGCACCCTGGAACACAAACTAGCCACATATGGGGAAATTGTGTATGCCACACGTAGAGACGCCTATGGAGCAAAACTACTCAAAGAGAAAACACCTCCAAAGAAATCAAGACGCCAAGAAGAGATGGACAAGATCAGGGTCCAAAAGAAAAACCACAAGAAGCAAATGAAGACCGCACTGCCAGCTGAAAAACAAGGCTTGGAAAAACTCTGGAAAGACCTGAAAGCAAAACACAGCGCCCTCAGCAAAGCGGAATCTGCGAGAAAGAGGAAGAGCAAAAAGAAGAAGACCCAAGAGCGCTTCTTCAGAGACTCCTTCCAGTTTGCCAGAACACTGTTTGAACAGCCTAAATCTGGGACCCTAAGTGTGGACAAAGGAGTTCTTGAGCAGCATATGAGGAAAACATACTCTGACTCACACAGCAAAGCACCACTCGACATTCAAGGTCTGGTGTGGCCAACCAACCCTGAGGAACAGTTCAATGACAAGCCACCAACGTTGGCGGAAATCAAGAAGGTGGTCGACAAAGTCAGAGCCAAATCATCACCAGGGCCAAACGGAATACCTTACCAGCTGTACAAGAAATGTCCCAAGGTGCTGGAGTGGCTCCACAGGCTGCTGCGATCAGCTTGGAGAAACCAGAAGATCAGCGGCCAGTGAATGACGGCAGATGGTGTGTACATCCCCAAAGAGCAAAACTCAAGTGACATCAGCCAGTTCAGGCCAATATCACTACTGAACGTCGAAGGGAAAATCTTCTCTGTCATGGCAGCAAGGCTGACCAAGTACCTCATGGAAAACAAGTACTTGGATGTGTCAGTCCAGAAAGGTGTGCCAGGCGTGGCTGGCAGTGTAGAACACGCCACAATGATCTGGGACGCAATCCAAAGAGCAAAAATAGAAAAGAGAGACCTGGACGTAGTGTGGCTTGATCTGGCAAATGCATATGGATCTGTATTCCATGAGATGTTACAGCTGGCTCTTGAGATGTACCATATGCCAAAGAACATCCGCGACATGCTCAAGAAGTACTTCAATGGCTTCTCAATGCAGTTATCTACCAAGGAGTACACAACAGATTGGATCAACTTGGAAGTGGGCATTGCAATGGGCTGTGCAATTTCCCCAATACTGTTCGTGTTGGCAATGGAAGTCATCTTGAAAGCAGCAACAAGCAACGCAAGACAAACAGACCTTGGCGATGGATACAAGATGCCCCCTCTCAAGGCCTTCATGGATGACACTACAGTGATTTCATCCAGAGAAGACGAGACACGTCATGTGCTGGAGAGGCTGGACGACATAATTGCTTCATCCAGAATGAAGTTCAAGCCAAAGAAATCATGGAGTCTCTCACTGAGGAAAGGAAAAGTGGCGGAATCTGTGGACTTCAGTGTTGCCAACCAGGCCATTCCAACAGTCACAGAAGAGCCAGTCAAGAGCCTTGGAAGATGGTATGATGATACTCTGAAAGACACACAAAGAGCAAAAGAAACCAAACAGATGTCGGAAGAAGGCTTGGAGACCATTGACCAGTGTAGGCTCCCTGGCAAATACAAGGTCTGGTGTCTGCAGTTCATGCTGATACCAAAGCTCCTATTGCCTCTGATGATATACGACATCTGCACCAGCATAGTGGAGACAATGGAAGCCAAAATCAACAAGTTCACAAGGACATGGCTTGGTGTCCCACCCTGTCTGACTGACATAGCGCTGTACTGTCGCCAAGCAAAGCTGAAACTACCACTGAAATCCATCCTGGAGGAATACAAAGCAGGGAAGATCAGACTTCAAAGCATGCTGGAGGACTCAGGAGACAGGGTGGTAGAAGCAATCAAGCCCCAGCTGAAGACAGGCAGAAAATGGAAAGTTCAAGAGGCGATGGATTCTGCAAAAGAAAGTCTCAAGATCAGAGAAATAACAGGACACACACAGACCAACCGACAAGGACTGGGGGTGACCAAAACTGTATGGTGGTCAAAGGCCAAAGGAAAAGCCAAAAGAGACATGATGATTCAGGAGATGAGAAAAGAAGAAGACCAAAAAAGATTCCAAAAAGCAGTCCAGCAGAGCCAGCAAGGGCAATGGACAACGTGGGAGAATGCACTCCAAAGAAGTCTCACTTGGAATGACATTTGGCACATGGCCCTTCTCAGGATCAGCTTCATTCTCAGATCTGCATATGACCTTCTGCCCTCAAATGCAACCTTGTGAACTGGGGAAAAACAGACGATCCTGCATGCCCCCTCTGCCATGAAAAACAAACAGTGCAGCATGTCCTAAGCTCATGTAAAGTAGCCCTGGCTCAAGGAAGGTACACATGGAGGCACAACCAAGTGCTCAAAGAGATTGTACAAGCAGTCTGGGCTAGTACCAACACCACAAAAGGGAAAATCAGGACTCCAAAAGCACCCACAACATTCTTCACGGCAGGAGGTAGCAAACCACAGCCAAGAACAACAGTGCCACTCGGAACATGCAGGCAGAGTCTGCTGGATGGGGCAGATGACTGGGAGAGCACTGCAGACCTCCCAGAAAGGATGAGTCACCCAAAGATCATCAGCAAGAGTGGCATGAGACCAGACATAGTAGTCCATTCAGTCAACCAAGCAACTGATCATGATCGAGCTCACGGTGCCATATGAGAACAGAATGGAGGCAGCTCAAATCTACAAGACTGAAAAGTATGCTGATCTGGCAAACAGCCTGAGAAGAGAAGGCTATCAGGTCAAAGTCCTCACTGCAGAAACTGGAGCTAGGGGGTTTGTAGAAACGTCTGCATACAGCCTCATGAAACAGCTCTCTGTTGCAGGGAGGGAAAAACCAGAGCCCTGAAAGCAATGGCAGAAGCGGCAGAGAGGTGTTCAAGCTGGATCTGGTCAAGCAGGAACAAAAGTTAACTTCATAAGGCTTAAATTTCCCTACAAATATCAGGTGCCCCAGTGGCTCAGTGGTTAGAGTACGAGTCATTAAGTGGAAAATGAGCATGTCCAGAGGGTCATGGGTTCGAATCCCAGCCATGGTTCGTCCCAAGATGGGAAAAAAGGGGCAGCAGAGGGACATCTGGAGTCATGAACCGGGTGTGGCCCAACCCCCCTAGAGTGTCAGGAGATAAGGGCCGAAACACTTGCTTGAAGGGGGCTTCTCTTCTGAGGACTCTCTGCTGCCACGCTCTCCACGAGTTTCTTTCTACCAAGTCAGGACACCGCAGCCATACAACTCAAAACAGTAAAATAATACAACTCAGAACCGCACAATAATACAACTTAGAACCATATAGTAATACAACCCAGAACAACACAATCATACATCTCAGAACAGCACACAAATACACGTCAGAAAAGCACAGTAATACAACGCCAAACAGCTCAGTAACACAAATCCAAACAGCGCAGTAACACGATACAGAACAGCACAGCTAAGAACAGCATAGTAATGGAATCATCGCACAGTATAGTGCAGTAATGCACAACACAGTACAGGGCAGCAATGCATAGCTCAACTCAGCATAGTAACGCGCAGCTAAGAACAATACAGTAATGCTCAGCTCAAACTTGCACTGTACGGCCAATCGTGTCAAAGTGCAATGTTATCTAATGCAATTCTGTACAATACTGCACAGAACAGTACAGTACACTGCAGTACAGAACAATTTAGAACAGATAAGAACACAGTGCAGAACAACATAGCATAGCTCAGAGCAACACCGCATGACTGGGGAAGAACAGCACAACTCAAAACAACAAAGTGCAGTATAGCTCAGAAACGTACAGCATAGCATACCTGGAAACAATACAACTAAGTACTACTGAACAGCACAGCATGGCGTGATTCAGAAGACACAGCCCAGAACAATGCATCACAGCACAGCTCAGAAAATCACAGCAGAGCACAGCTCAGAAAATCACAGCGTATCACAGCTCAGAAAATCACAGCGTAGCACCACTCAGAAAATCACAGCGTAGCACCACTCAGAAAATCACAGCGTATCACAGCTCAGAAAATCACAGCGTATCACAGCTCAGAAAATCACAGCGTAGCACCACTCAGAAAATCACAGCGTATCACAGCTCAGAAAATCACAGCGTAGCACCGCTCAGAAAATCACAGCGTAGCACCGCTCAGAAAATCACAGCGTAGCACAGCTCAGAAAATCACAGCGTAGCACAGCTCAGAACAGCACAGACTGGGACAACTCAGAACATCAGGGCATAGCACAGCTTAGAAAATTACAGCGTGGCACAGCTCAGAAAATCACAGCGTAGCACAGGTAAGAACAAAACAGCATAGCACAGCTCAGAAAATCACAGCGTATCACAGCTCGGAAAATCACAGCATAGCATAGCTCAGAAAATCACAGCATAGCACAGCTCAGAAAATCACAGCATATCATCACAGCTCAGAACATCAGGGAGGAGCACAGCCCAGAAATGTATAACATAGAACAACACAGACAGAACAGACACCTCAGAACAATACAATAGACTACAGCTCAGAACAACACAGGACAGCATAGATAAGAAGAACACAGCACAGCACAGCTCAGAACAATAAAGCGTAGCATATTTCAGAACAACACAACACAGCAAAGCACAGCTAGGAATAACACAGACTGGCACAGCGCAGCAGAATGCAGCATAGCATAGCTTAGAATGATACTGATTGGCACAGCTGAGAATAGAACAGACTAGCACAGCTCACAACAACACAGCACAGCACAGCTCAGAACAATGCAGACTGGCACAGCTCAGAACAATACAGACGACTGGTGCAGCTCAGAACAATACAGAGTGGCACAGCTCAGAACAATACAGACTGGCACAGCTCAGAACAATACAGACTGGACTGGCACAGCTCAGAACAATACAGAGTGGCACAGCTCAGAACAATACAGAGTGGCACAGCTCAGAACAATACAGACTGGCACATCTCAGAACAATACAGACTGGACTGGCACAGCTCAGAACAATACAGAGTGGCACAGCTCAGAACAATACAGACTGGCACAGCTCAGAACAATACAGAGTGGCACAGCTCAGAACAATACAGACTGGCACGGCTCAGAACAATACAGACTGGCACGGCTCAGAACAATACAGACTGGCACAGCTCAGAACAATACAGACTGGCACGGCTCAGAACAATACAGACTGGACTGGCACAGCTCAGAACAATACAGAGTGGCACAGCTCAGAACAATACAGAGTGGCACAGCTCAGAACAATACAGACTGGCACATCTCAGAACAATACAGACTGGACTGGCACAGCTCAGAACAATACAGAGTGGCACAGCTCAGAACAATACAGACTGGCACAGCTCAGAACAATACAGAGTGGCACAGCTCAGAACAATACAGACTGGCACGGCTCAGAACAATACAGACTGGCACGGCTCAGAACAATACAGACTGGCACAGCTCAGAACAATACAGACTGGCACGGCTCAGAACAATACAGACTGGCACAGCTCAGAACAATGCAGAGTGGCACGGCTCAGAACAATACAGACTGGCACAGCTCAGAACAACACAGACTGGCACAGCTCAGAACAATACAGACTGGACTGGCACAGCTCAGAACAATACAGACTGGCACAGCTCAGAACAATACAGACTGACACAGCTCAGAACAATACAGACTGACACAGCTCAGAACAATACAGACTGGACTGGCACAGCTCAGAACAATACAGACTGGCACAGCTCAGAACAATACAGACTGGTACAGCTCAGAACAACACAGACTGGCACAGCTCAGTACAACACTGTCTAGTACAGTTCAGAACAACACTGTCAAGCACAGCTCAGAACAACACTGTCTAGCACAGCTCAGAACAACACACTAGCACAGCACAGAACCACACAGACTGGCACAGCTCAGAACAACACACCAGCACAGCACAGAACCACACAGACTGGCACAGCTCAGAACAACACAGACTGGTACAGCTCAGAACAACACAGACTGGTACAGCTCAGAACAACACAGACTGGCACAGCTCAGAACAACACAGACTGGCACAGCTCAGAACAACACAGACTGGTACAGTTCACAACACCACAGACTAGCACAGCATAGAACAACACAGCATGACAGCTCAAAACCATACAGACTGGCACAGCGTAATCGGAAGGGTCATTGACACTACACCCCACCCCCACCCCCACCCACCCCCAACTCACCGCACGTGTTGTAGGACAGTCTCAGAATTGGCCGAACCCGCCGCCAAGGCTTGCCGCAGGGCCGGGGATACTCATTTCGAGGCCTTCTGGTAGAGGGATGGAAGTGCATCACGTATCCATTACTGGTTCCCGTGTACACATGCCCTGACAGACAGCAAGATGGTCAGGCCACAGTGCAGTGCAACACTTCCAGTTCAGGAGAGATGGTTACCACTGAACAGCCGCCACATGGAGGCTTAGCAATGATGACATTCACCTTCCTGTCACAACAATACGATAAGGACACAGGGAATGGAGGTGTTCTGCTGGATGTGCTGAAAAGCAGTTCTCGCCATGGGTCGTCGGACTTATCCCAGGCATGTGTGTGTGTGTTAGAGCAGAAATACCGATCTTTGACGTGTTGGTGTGGGTTCTGGGAGAGGGGACAGATATTTGAATGCTGTGTGTATGCGTGTGTGTGTGTGTGTGCGCGCGCGCGCGCGCGCGCGGCGTGTGTGTGTGTGTGTGTGTGTGGGGTGTGTGTGCGTGCGTGCGTGGTGTGTGTGTGATTGTGTGTATGTGTGTGTGTGTGTGTGTGTGTGTGTGTGTGTGTGTGTGTACGTGCGTGGGTGCCAGTGCGCGCGCATGCGTGTGTGTGTACAGTGGGGAGGAAGAGAAGGGGTGGATAAAATGGGAAGGGGTGGGGATGGGGGAACAGTATGTTGATAGGTATTTCTTATATATGGAAAAGATGTCCTGCAATATCTTTGCCGTAGAGTTTTAATTATTTAGAGGCCCCTGTTGTTCGGTTTTCTGTCCTTTTTCGTTAAGAGCTTTCTGTTATTTATTGGAGTTTCAAATTTCAGTGGAATATGTTGGAGTAAGTCAGTTTTGAATGATTGAGATGCGAGAAACACCATACACGTGGAAAGAAAAGTTTTGTGTTTGTTTCCCTGAACCAACGTCAAATCAAACAACAACAACAACAACAACAACAACAACAACGCGCGGAAATTTAGTAGATCTTGTTGCACTTCACCCTTCAAGTCCCACCACTATAATATTGCTTCAAAACTGTGAGGGTTTCGCAAGCACGAAGATAATCCTCACCTTGACCTTTGGTCAAACATGCCCTTGAGTTTCGGTCAAGGACCCTCAGAAATCTATGACTCGAGGAAACTCTTAGCCTTGCGTGTGTACATCAAGCTACTCTAACACCCGTCAGCACATAGACAAGCGTTGAACCAAAGTTTTCCTGTTGTCTTGTGAATTTGAGCTGGGGTCAAGTTTCATACGACGACTGATCTTAAACAGCTGATAGAATCAGTTCTACATCGTCTCACCGTCACCCTTCCCCTATGTGAACTTGACCTGTGCTGCAGCTTTTTGATGACCACTTGTGCTGGTTTCTTTCATGTGTCATATGGGCATCTCTCTCTCTCTCTCTCTCTCTCTCTCTCTCTCTCTCTCTCTCTCTCTCTCTCTCTCTTCGATATTGGTTCAAACTGATTAGCATGGGACAGAACAGATTACCGCGGCAAGCATATAGTATGCAGGTAATCCTTGATCAGAATGGTAAAAAATGCTGGGTAACAAATATAAGACAATTGTTATGTGAGACTGGTTTCAACTTTGTATGGTTACAACAGGATGTTGGCAATGTGCGTTGGTTCTTAAGCATATTCAAGCAGAGGTTAATTGATATGTTTATACAAGAGTGGACAGGAGCTATTAGAGATAAGGAAAGATATGCAAGCTATAGATCTTTTAAAGTCGTTTTTGAAAGGGAAATTTATCTGTGTAGCATTGGTGTATTTTGTTTCAAAGTAGCTTTTTCACATGCAAGATTGAATGTTTTACCTTTGAATAATAATTTGTTCCGATATAGTCATAATTCAAAAGACAGAAATTGTCCGTTTTGTGTTAATTCTGTGGAAGATGAAAACCACTTCATATGTAAGTGCTCACTTTATAATGATGTAAGGGAAGCGTTTATTTCAAATATTGTACAATTACCACTGTCAATCATTCTTCTACCACGGGATAATAAGAGAACATATCAAGTTTCAAAATGTATTTTCCACGCAATTCGTAGAAGACAAGTTTATTCAGGTCGTGTATTAAGATGAAAATGCTACTAAAATTGACAACATTTCTTAGATAGTTTCTCTTGTTTTCTCCTCTTATGAAGTAATTTTTGACACCTTTATTTATTTGTGTGTGTGTGTACTTTTGTTGTTGTTTTTTCTTTTGTTTGTTTATCCATATACGCTCTTTTCTGAAAGTGTAGTATCGCAGATACGTTTGTATATATTTTTGAATCCTGATCCTTTTTGTGTATTGGCGTATTCATTTGTAAAAAGTAATCATGATATATGTGGACGACTTCATTATTTAACCCCCCCCCCCCCCCCAGTGCCCTTGACCCATTGTCTTCCCCACTTCCCTCGCCCCGCACCCCAAATCCATTTGAATTATGGTCTGTGGCCGATGTTCAATAAAATTCGTTCGTTCTCTCTCTCTCTCTCTCTCTCTCTCTCTCTCTCTCTCTCTCTCTCTCTCTCTCTCTCTCTCTCTTGTTCACCCACTCCACTCCCCCCCCCCCTCCATCCCATACCCCCTCACCCCACCACTCGTTGCACATGTGCATATGACAGCACAAGGACAGGCAGAAATACATAAAAACAAAACAAACAAACAAACATACAGACAAACAACAGACAAGAGACTGGCTGGTTCAGTGACGTACCGTTGACTACCACCATGGACTCAGGGCCAACAACGGAGCCTGCCATGTATTTCACGGCCTTGGACAGCCAGTTGTTGGGAGCCAGGGCGCCCTCTAACTTAGGGGAGGCGGCAGCCTGAAAGCACACAGCAGCACATGACTAAGGCACGAACACAGCCCAACACTGGTCAGGCACCTCACTCTATGGCACGAACACAGCCCAACACTGGTCAGGCACCTCACTCTATGGCACGAACACAGCACAACATTGGTCAGGCACCTCACTCTATGGCACGAACACAGCCCAACACTGGTCAGGCACCTCACTCTATGGCACGAACACAGCA
>CM065723.1:79783853-79808853 GCA_033310375.1 Conus canariensis
TTTTGACCTTTCACTTTTACCTCAAATACGAAATGAAAGTAACACGTTGAGAATAGCCATAAGAGAACTTTCATTATTGAAGAGAAGCAAAAACCCTGTATTCTGTGCTTTTCTGTTTGTAATCAGCAATCAAAAACATCAGCTGATATTATTCCTTTCTTATCTCTGGCTGCAGCAGGCTGGGTCATCCCTTGAGGCAGCTTGGATCAATGCTGACATTCCAGAGCTTGGCCGTTTAAACTGGACTGTGGGAGAATG
This sequence comes from Conus canariensis, assembly GCA_033310375.1. Lineage (NCBI taxonomy): Eukaryota > Metazoa > Mollusca > Gastropoda > Neogastropoda > Conidae > Conus > Conus canariensis. Next base: position 79,784,112 of record CM065723.1, read on the forward strand.
CGAGTTCTGGCATAGTTACTGAAAAGAAGCATGGTGTGTGTGTGGTGTGTGTGTGTGTGTGTGTGTGTGTGTGTGTGTGTGTGTGTGTGTGTGTGGGGTGTGGAAGGTTCTGAATCATTTAATTTCACGACAAGGCACAAGCCATCGATTTCTGTTTCACACAGTCTTTGAGTATATTGAACGACGGGTTTAGGTATTGTTTCCTTCATTGCACAATCCACTCTTACAACAATATCATTAGCGGTATTGCTCGACATTAGTTCTAGTTGAATTCGAGTATGATGAATTATGTATAAACAAATGGAATTAATAAGGGTGCTGCTATTCGCCTTTGGGGAATTTCCAGTTCTATGTCCTTGAAAGAAACGTACACGTGCTTCCAGATCTACGGTGATACGCCTTTCTGTCAAAATGATTTGATAAAGTCGTAAACATATTCGGAAAGTCCCGTTTTCTTCAGTTCAGATAGGAATCCTGCACGCCATACTCGATCGCATGCCGTTTTGACATGAAAAAATATGTGAGAAAACTTTTCCTTTTCGCAGACTGACTTTTGATATGATTCCCTCTCACTGAGGAATATTCATCAATGAAGCGGCAGATAAAAATGCTTAACTAGGTGCCAGAAATTGCGGTCATTTAGTGTGTTATTGTTAGCTGTGTCATCCTATAAAATGTGTCATGTACTTGAAAAAAAAGTATTTTCAGATTTCAAAAATCAATCACAGTCTAATCCTTGTCACCCGTATTTTTCAGGTCCGATATCTGTTGTAAGTTTATTACATAGAATGAGACTCAATCCATGGAAAACTGAATTTTCTAAGCATGTAAAGTACATTTGTTATGAAAATACATCCATTCAGCATATACTTTCAGACTGTTCACAGTTAAACGTGATACCTAAAAGTTATGATAAACCTGTTGATAAACTTCCATATAACAAGGATTTACGTCTACATGATAGGGATGAAGGTTATTGCAGAGTCCAGTCGGTTGTCTCAGATAATTTCTTTGCTTTTACTTTGATGTTTTATGTGCTAGTTTACTATGATCGTACTCAATATTATTCGTTGTTGCTGTTTGATTTTTTATTTCTTTTTCGTGTAGTATAACACCTGAGTGAAATCACGCGAAATGAAAGATTCACGATTTATGTGTATAGGCTGACGCAGAATGGATGTTTTCCTGCAGCAAAAGATGCACATATTATTCATTAACTTAAAATCATGAAATCAGAGAAAAAAAAAACAAAAAAACTTGGTGCTTATCAAAAGTTTAAGGGGTATGTCCACATATCAGATACTAAGGACAACAGAACAGAAAATACGTTTCTTCTGTATTTTTTCTTTTTTTTCGTGTGTGTGTGTGTGTGTGTGTGTGTGTGTGTGTGTGTGTGTGTGTGTGTGTGTGTGTGTGTGCCTCTGTGTGTGTGTGTGGGGGGGGGGGGGGGTGAATACACCAAGAATATATGTATTTTTTTTGGAAATAAACGGCAAAATTAAATTTTGTAGATAGCGATCAGAACACCTTTTATTCATTCTCACACTAATCCATCAATAGGCAAAATTAAGCTCTATGAAATAATTCTGTGGGCAAAACTGACTTGTCTTTTACCAGAACACAGTCCTTGATAACAAATTATTTTTGGGAATAATGTAAGAAAAGCAGAATACATATTAGAAAAGAAATGTCAGAATGCGTTGCTGGTATCCATGACTAAACATCAAAATAATCAATATCATTGTGGTTCTTTCATCAAACTGAATGGCTAACACTAGAGTATGTTGATGTCAAAAAGTAGAATACAGGGCCAATATTGGTGCCCTCTTTGTGACACTAGAGCCCGCAGTTTTTCATACTGAATTCATTTCCTGCTTGGCTGAGATTGCAAGGTTTTGCAATAAAACATACACACCTCTGGGAACTCAACAATTTTGGAAGAGCGGAACTGGATGATCGTGTCTTTGGTGGTGATTTTGGGAGCTTGAGGAACCATGTGTAGAAGACTGTACAATGATCGCTGACACCAGAATCGAAATTTGATTAATTTTTTTTTTCAGGCTAGAAAAAGCAAATAAAAAAAAGTGTAGCACTGAAACATCTGGTATCGCCGATTTGTTAACTTGTGCACATTATCAGAGTCTTCGTTTTATTCTCATGGGCACGCACCAACTGATGGAATGCATGAAGCGATAGTGTGCGTGTCCAAGCTGGCTGGTTTTTGTGCTTTGTTTGGTGGGTTGGTGTGGCTGTCCCTTCTTCCATTCCACTACCCTGACATCACCCACACGCTGCTCATTCCGTCTCCCCTCCCCCTCCATGGCTTCCTCCCTCCTGCGCCGGCACCGGCTGTTTACAGGGAGCAATGTCAAATCCTCATGAGGCTGCTAATCAGAGGACAGACTGATTCACGTTCTGACTTATTAACGATAGACTCTCCTGATAATGGAATGTTTGAAATTCTGTAGCACACTTAATCTGTCATTTGATTAAAAACATCACAGCATTTGTATGTATAAAGTTGGTTTCTGTTTAAGTTTCCGATCCATAATGGCGGTGATCTGGAGTTCTTGATTTCTGTCTGGATACATTCAACCGTATGAGTTTATTTAAAGATCTGTTCTGCAGCGGGTAGTGTTAAGTATTGATCAGTGAATCCACACAGCAAGATCAATTTTTCGGGGCTGACTGCTCTCTCGTCTTTCGACTATATGGTCCGGATGCTGATAAGATGCGAGAGACTAATTTTGTTTCACTTACACTAATTACTTGCGCTGGATGGGGTGACTGATTTAAAGTAATGAAATCTTTTGGACCTCATTTAATAGATGATGAACAAAAAGATGTCTGACTCGAAGGTGGGGACAAAAAAATTGGAGACTAGGAAGATACAAGTGGTAAAGAAGTGGTAAGATACAGATGAATGAGGAAAACAGCGTTCACAGTTGCCTAGAATCAAACAAAAGAATATAAAGAAAATCAATACGCCAGCGAAACAGTCACTAACAAGCCAGGGTACTGGATGCAGCAGAATGATCACGTGAGCACACAAAGAAACATGAACAAGTCAGTAAGCTAAAAAAAAAAAGAAAGGTAAACAACAATGATGCAGAAGCAAGGAGAAATCAATGTGCGAAAAGGTGCAAATGTGGAGGGTAGTATGAGCACTTTGACACCTAAAAGTATATGCCAAAGAGTATATAGATGTTAAAGTGTATCATAGACAGTCTCTAGCTGTAGGAAATCAGTGTTTGTTCCAAGAGTGAAACCACAATTCTCTGGACGTCCACTGAATTAGCAGCTGGGTTATCCGCCTGACACGGCTTTCGGTGCAGTCTAGTCACGCTCAGGGGCCGTGGCGCTAGAAAAGTAATGTCCCTACACCGTTTTTTTCTTCTTTTTTTCTTCTTTTTTGTCATCCTTTTTATTCGCCAACACAAGGCGACGATTGTTTCCATGCAAAAATCTTGACGAACCTGGAGTTTAGGAACACAAGATGTATTCAGTACAAAGCCGTCTACGATGACGAAAAATGGAAGATAGTACTCACAGCTCAGAGAGACAGACGGACAGACAGGAGCAGTGACAAGAGTAATAGGCCTGCTACTATGTTATGATCACAGTTTTTGTTTGTTTCTTTGTTTTTGTTACGGACATTTGCATTATTAGTGGCAACGGCAAAATTAGTAACAGTATCACCATCGTTATTATTATTATTATTAATATTATTACTATTTTTTTGTAGCTGTTCTCCTTTAAACTGAAGACAACTGTTTCCACAAGTATTAAATCAGAGTCTTTTTTAAGCCTGAAAAAATGCAGCATATAAAAATGAATTCTTTGTCGAATTTCTCGCATTACATATTCACATAGTCTTTCATTTCTTGGAATATCTTGGAATCTCATGAAGAAAGTAAATAGCGCAAAATTTGTTAAAGTATGCGTCGATTTTATACCAACCAAGATCTCTTTCAGTTGATTTTTCCGCCATCGATCTCAGAAAACTCTGTTTTAACTGGTCCCTAAGACATAATTTGACTTTTCTTCAAATCAAACTTTGAAATGCAATCCAGAATGAAACCCAAATCCACTCATTCCAATTTCATCCAGTGTCATATTCAAAACAATAAAGGTAAGGCGAATGAGAATTTCTCTCACACGGTCTACTCCTTGTCGTGGTGTGGGAGCTTCCGTACCTCTATGACCCAGACAGCTCTGCCAGCGGGAGCGTATGCTCCTGGTAGGGCCACCCAAGCTGGACAGGTCGAAGGGTAGAGGTCACACTAATGTCGACCAACTCTCCCGGAGGTTAAAACGGGTTTGCGTAGGGCTAACCACCCCTTCCTAGAAAAAAAAATCAAGTTATAGAAGCATCGACAACATCAAACCAAGACATTCACCTGGGAGAGGAATGGTCTCCATCCCGGAGACTCATGACGTCAGTCAGTGAAAGCCGAGAGGAAGCTGCAAGACCGACCCCCCTTCTGACCCCCAGGAAAACAACAAGGATAGCCACTTGGAACATCAGGACGATGTACGAAGCGGGCAGAACCACCCAGATAGCAAGAGAGAGGAAGACCTACAAGATAGGAGTCCTAGGACTGAGTGAGACAAGGTGGCTACAGACAGGACAGCTGAGACTTTCATCAGGAGAGCTGCTGCTGTACTCTGTACACAGAGGACGGAGCCCCCCATACGGAAGGCGTGGCCCTGATGCTGACACCAGAGGCGCAGCGGGCACTCATCGGCTGGGAACCTATCAACTCCCGCATCATCACAGCCAAGTTTAGCACCAAGAAGAAGATCAAGCTTAACATTATCCAGTGCTACACTCCCACAAATGATGCAGAGGAGGAAAAGAAAGATGATTTCTACCAGCAATACAATCTGTGCTGGACAGAAGAGGAGCAAACAACATCACAATACTTGTGGGTGACTTTAACGCCAAGATAGGATCAGACAACACGGGCTATGAATACATCATGGGGACACATGGACTTGGACAGATGAGTGAGAATGGAAAACGCTTCGCAGACTTGTGTGCATTGAACAAGCTGGTGATAGGAGGCAGCATCTTCCCCCACAAGTGCATCCACAAGGTCACTTGGAGATCCCCGGACCATGTCACGGAGAACCAGATCGACCACATCTGCATCAGCAGGAAATTCAGGCGATCATGGCGGGTGTGAGGGTGATGAGGGGTGCTGACGTGCCATCAGACCACCACCTGCTTGTGACAACAGTGAGACTCCGACTCAAGAAGTACGCATCAAAAAATGCAGCAAGGACAAGATATAATGTGGAGCTGTTCAGCAGTAAAGAAATAAAGGAGAAATTTCAGATCAGTCTTACCAACAGGTTCCAGCTACTTGAAGAATTGCTTGAAGAGGAGAGCACAGACATCAAGAACCAGTGGCAACATACCAAGAAACTTTGGCATGAGACCTGTGAGGAGGTACTTGGAAAGAAGAAGACGGAACACAAGGAGTGGATCTCTGATGATACTATTCAGAAACTGAACAAAAGAAAAGAGAAGAAAACCACACACTGAACACGAGCCGGACAAGATCAAGCAAAGCACAACCCCAAGAAGACTACACCCAGGCGAACAAAGAAGTGAAGAAAAGTGTGAAGAAAGATAAGGACTTCATCGACAGACTTGCCAGACAAGCAGAGGATGCTGCGGGACAGGGCAACATGAAAGAGCTGTACACCACCACAAAGAAGCTGGCGGGCAAGTTCCAGTAGACTGGCAAGCCAGTCAAAGACAAGAACGGAAAGACCCTCACAACAACAGAAGATCAATTGAAGCGATGGGCAGAGCACTTCAAGGAATTACTAAACCGTCCCACCCCCGAAGCACCACCCGACACCCCACCAGCAGAGACAGAACTGCCCATCAACTATGAGAAACCATCGAAAGCAGAGATCAGAAAGGCCATCCTGACACTGAGGAATGGGAAGGCAGCAGGACCTGATGAGATCCCAGCAGAAGCCATTAAAGCGGATGTTGGTATAGCTGTCAACTTGCTGCACAGCCTCTTCGGCAAGATATGGGAAAACGAGAACATCCCAGCAGAGTGGAGGGAAGGCATTGTTATCAAACAGCCAAAGAAAAGAGACCTTGCCAACTGTAATAACTATAGAGGGATCATGCTCCTGTCAGTGCCAGGCAAAGTTCTAAACAGAGTCTTATTGGAGAGGATGAAGGAAGCAGTTGACTCAAACCTCCGAGACCAACAGGCGGGCTTCCGGCGAAACAGATCCTGCGCCGACCAGATCGCCAGCCTCAGGATCATCATCGAGCAGTCCTTGGAGTGGAACTCGCCCCTTTACATCAACTTCATCGACTATGAAAAGGCCTTCGACAGTGTAGATAGAGAGACACTATGGAAGCTACTGAGACACTACGGAATACCAGAGAAGATCATCTCTCTCATCCGGTGAACCTATCAGGATATGAACAGCAGGGTGGCTCATGCAGGCCAGTTGTCAGACCGTTTTGGGATGGAGACAGGAGTGCGCCAGGGATGTCTGTTGTCACCTTTCCTCTTCCTCCTGGTCATCGACTGGATCATGAAGACCACAACAACAGGCGGGAACATGGAATACAATGGACATTCTGGACGCAGCTTGATGACCTTGACTTTGCTGACGACCTGGCACTCCTCTCCAACAGTCATACACAGATGCAGGACAAGACCACTCGCCTTGAGACAACATCAGCAGGAACAGGACTCAAGATAAACAAGAAGAAGACCGAGCTGATGAAGATCAACACCACAGACAGCAGCCCAGTCACAGTCGGAGGTGAGCCCATCTCGGAAGTAGATTCCTTTGTCTACTTTGGAAGCGTAGTTGACAAGCAGAGGGGCACCGACCGAGACATTATAGCTAGGATGGGCAAGGCGCGAGCAGCATTCATCATGCTAAAGAACATCTGGGCCTCAGGAGAAATCAAAAGGACGATAAAATTGCGTATCTTCAATTCAAACGTGAAGTCGATTCTGCTCTACGGTTGCGGGACTTGGAGAATGACCAAGGCAATACAAAAAAAATTGAGACCTTCATCAACACCTGTCTGAGGCGCATCTTCAAAATCAGATGGCCAGAGAAGATCAACAATGAAGATCTATGGAAGCAAGCAGGACAGGAACCAGTTGCCAAGCAGATTCTGCGGAGGAAGTGGGGCTGGATTGGACTCACTCTCAGGAAGCCAGCATCCAGCACCACACGCCAAGCCCTGACATGGAACCCGCAGGGGACAAGGAAGAGACGCCGACCTCGCAGCAGCTGGAGGTGAGACACTGAGGCAGAGATGAAGAGGCAGGGGACCAACTGGACAGGCTCTCAGCGAGCAGCCCAGAACCGAGTGCGATGGTGGAGTGTTGTCGATGGCCTATGCTCACGCTTGAGCTATGGGCCTAAGTAAGTAAGTAAGAATGGTAATTTACTGCTCACACACGAAGTGAATAAAGACGTACATCTAAATAATTCCAACTGTTTTTTTTTTTTATCACAAACATGTTCAACCCAATAACAAAGCATTCTTTTTATCCTTCTTAACTTTGCGTACAGTAACCAGGACGCCGCATCAAAAGAATTGTTCACGAGGTTCTTCAGGGCTGTCGATCGTGTGTCCCAGACCTGGTCTCTGCAAATAGTTATCATGTCAGTCCTGTCTGTGTGTGCCACAGACCAGGTCTCTGCAAATAGTTACCATGTCAGTCCTGTCTGTGTGTGCCACAGACCTGGTCTCTGCAAATAGTTACCATGTCAGTCCTGTCTGTGTGTGCCACAGACCTGGTCTCTGCAAATAGTTACCATGCCAGTCCTGTCTGTGTGTGCCACAGACCTGGTCTCTGCAAATAGTTACCATTCAGTCCTGTCTGTGCTGTCAGTCCATATTTTTTCTCCTTTCTTCTCTCACTTCCTCCCTCAGCTGTTCCTTGAACGTTTGTGTCAGCAAGCCTGGTAGATCTTATGACGTGGCCAGACCTCAGGCGTACTGTTTCGTGTATTTTTTGTGTTGTTTATTATGTCTAACATTTGAACTGTTATTTTGTGCATTTCAGATGTCTGTGGTTTGTACGTCTGAAGTTTTGTGTATCTTTAGATGTCTGTCGTTAGTACGTCTGAAATTTTGTGTATGTATAGTTCTAGACATCTGTTGCTTGTAATGTTTGAAGTGTTACCTTGTGCATCTTTAGATGTCTGTCGTTTGTAACGTCTGAAATATTTATGTGTGTGTGTTTTGTAACATCTTAAGTATTCTTTTGTGCATTTTAGATGTCTGAGGTTTGTAATATCTAAAGTTTTGTTTTGTGTATTTTTAGATGAGTGTCGTTTGTAATGTTTGAAGAGTTATTGTGTGCATTTTAAAATGTCTATCGTTTGTAACATATGGCGTGTTATTTTGTGTTTATTTGAGCATTTTGTAGATGTTTGTAGTTTCTAACGTCTGAAATATTGGTGTGTGTGTTGTGTGTGTGTGTGTGTGTGTGTGTGTGTGTGTGTGTGTGTGTGTGTGTGTGTGTGTGTGTGTGTGGTTTGTAACATCTTAAATATTGTTTCGTGCATTTTTAGATGTCTGTCGTTTGTAACGTCGAAACTGCTGTTAGTTGTAAAGTTGGAAGTATTCTCTTTGTGCATTTTTTTTTAGATGGCTTTCAGTTGTAACGGTTCAAGAATTGTTTTGGGCATGTTTAGATGTCTGTCGTTTGTAACGTCTTAAGTCTTGTTTTGAGAATTTTAGACGTCTGTCGTTTGTACGTCTGTACTATTGTTTTATACGTTTCTAGATGTCTGTCGTTTGTAAACTCTAAAGTATTTTTGTGCATTTTGTAACGTCTATCAATTGTTCTCTTAAGTATTGTTTTGTGCATTTTTTACGTCCGTCGTTTTTATCACCTGAAGAAAATGTGTGTTCAAAATGTACTTGCCTGTTTTGGATTTGTTACTAAAAATGAGCGTTGTTATGCCTTGTACTCTCGTGTATATGTATTTTGGCTGGTAGTCAGTAAATCCTAAAGGCTTCCATTATTTTAAAGCGAACATCGGAGGAAAATTTGCACCGCTACTTGTCCTGACCAACGAGGACATCGACCTAGAAGCCTTCACAGACTCCTTCAACAAAGCCATCACAGAAACAGCAACTGAAGTGCTAGTCAAACATCGACCGAAAAAGAAACCATGGGTGACCGACAATATTTTGGAGCTATGTGACAAACGCCGCGAACTAAAGAACAAGAAGAACGAACCAAAAGGTAGGAAACAGTACAATGATGTCAACAGGAAAGTCCAAACAGAGCTAAAGACAGCAATGGAGACGTGGATCGACAACCGATGCAAAGTAATCGAAAACGGTCTTGAAAGAAACAACAGCAAAGAGGCTACAGATTGTAAAAGACCTAACAGACACGACACAAGCAAAAATAACAACGATCCAAGACAAAAGTGGTAAATGTCTAAACGATAAAGAACAAGTACAAAAGAGATGGACAGAGTATTGCTCAGAGCTGTACACGCATAACGCTAAAGGAAATACAACAGTCCTGGTCACCCCTCAACCAACGAACAACAGTAAGGACAGAATAATGCGGGAGGAAATAGTCGAAGCATTTACATCACTGAAGCCCGGAAAATCACCTGGTGTGGACAACATACCAGCAGAGATGATCAAGGCGGGAGGAGACCCAATGGTAGACATGCTACTAGTAATATGCAACAAGATCTGGGAAACCGGCGAGTGGCCAACGCCTTGGACGCAATCCCTTATTATCACTCTCCCAAAGAAAGGCAATCTCCAACTATGCCAGAACTACCGCACTATAAGCCTCATCAGCCACCCAAGCAAAGTCATGCTTAAGGTAATCCTGAACAGACTGAATCCCCAAGCGGAAAAGATCATCGCCGAAGAACAGGCGGGTTTCAGGCCAGGCCGCAGTACAACAGAGCAAATCTTCAATTTCAGAATACTGTGTGAAAAGTACAACCAACACCAACAAGATCTGTACCACGTGTTCATAGATTTCAAGAAAGCCTTTGACCGAGTGTGGCATGAAGCATTATGGGCGACAATGACACTCTACATCATCAATGCCAACCTCATCAAAGTCATTGAGAGCCTCTACAACAAAGCCACCAGTGCGGTTTTCTTCAACAACAACATAGGCGAATGGTTCCGAACAACTGTCGGAGTGCGCCAGGGCTGTCTACTCTCTCCCACGCTCTTCAACGTCTTCCTGGAAAGAATCATGACAGTTGCACTTGAAGACCATGAAGGATCAGTCAATATTGGAGGCAGAACCATCACAAACCTCCGTTTTGCCGACGACATCGACGGTTTAGCTGGAGAGGAGCAAGAGTTTGTCAATCTGTTCAACAGGCTGAACAACACCTCCACAGAATTTGGCATGGAGATCAGCGCAGAAAAGACCAAAGTGATGACCAACAAGCCAATCGGTTTTGCCAACGACATAATGATCAACAACAAGAAGCTTGAACCCGTCAACAGCTTCAAATACTTGGGTGCAACAATCGCAGATGAAGGATCAAGACCAGAAATTCTCTCCAGAATTGCTCAGACCACAGCCGCATTGACAAAGCTGAAGCCAATATGGAACAACAAAAACATCTCCATCAGCTCAAAAATCAGACTGATGCGATCCTTAGTCATGGCAATCTTCCTCTGTGCTTGCGAATCATGGACACTAAAGCTGACCTCGAAAAAAGGATCAAAGCAGTTGAAATGAGGTGCTATAGAAGACTCCTTGGCATTTCATACAGAGATCACATCACCAACGAGGAAGTAAAGAGACGCATCGAGAATGAAATCGGTCCATATACAGATCTCCTCACTTCAGTTAAACGACGCAAGCTGAAGTGGTATGGACATGTCACGAGGTCATCAGGCCTAGCCAAAACAATCCTGCAGGGCACAGTACGAGGAGGAAGGCGGAGAGGTCGACAAAGAAACAGATGGGAAAACAACATCACAGAGTGGACGGGCCTGGAGTTGAGGGACGTGTTGAGGAGGGCGGAGTGCCGAGATGAATGGAGAGGACTGGTTGTCAGAGCTACGCAGGTGCCCCTACGGACGGGAGTCTAAGGGATCAAGGACAAGGACAGTAAATCTGCTTTCTGAGTCACTTACCTCAAGCGTAACATTTCCTCTTCTTTGTTTCATTTTTCTTAGCACTAAAATAATTCAGTTTTTTTTATTGAGCGTTTTCACAATTTCTTGCTTTCTTTGAAGCTTTTTTTCTCCGTAGATTTGGGTCGACATCTAGGCCAGTCATGTTGTGTAATGAAGATACCAGCTTATCATTAATCATGTTCTTTTTATGTTTTATCATAGTGTTACATTATTTGCCTTCCGGAAAAAATGTTTTGTTAAATGCCACCGTCATGGATTTAGACTAAAGATATTGATAAAGATTCTTCTTTTACCTCTTGTTGTTGTTGTTTTGTTGTTGTTTTTTGCTGCTGTTGCTGTTGTTGTTGTTGCTGCTGCTGCTGCCGCTGCTGCTACTGTTGCTTGTAAATGAAATCACAATAACATCGTTTTTCTTTTCATTGACAGTGTGTGTGTGTGTGTGCGTGCTTGCGTGCGTGCGTGCGTGCGTGCGTACGTACGTGCGTGTGTTCGTTCTTACGTGTGTGTGTGTGTGTATGTGTGTGTGTGTGTGTGTGTGTGTGTGTGTGTGTGTGTGTGTAGATGTTTTGTTTTGCCTGATACCGTACATTTCATGTGGGAACCTGCTTGTTAGTGAGTGATTTGTTGTCAGTTACTTTGTGTGTGTGTGTGTGTGTGTGTGTGTGTGTGTGTGTGTGTGTGTGTGTGTGTGTGCGTGCGTGCGTGCGTGCGTGCGCGCGCGTGTGTGTGTGTGTGTGTGTGTGTTTATTTGTGTGTGTGTGTGTGTGTGTGTGTGTGTGTGTGTGTGTGTGTGTGTGTGTTTAATTATGTTCCTTTTCTTTGAATGAAAAACATTGACATTCTGTTCATAATGTTTTCTTAAATGTCAGTACAACCATGAGTTAATCTGACAATAAATTGGTTTCAGGCAGTCAGTGTGCGTGTGTGTGTGCGTGTGTGTGTGCCAGCGATGAGAGAATTTGAGACATGACAGCGCTGCTACACAGAGCCTGTCAGCGACAATGTGTGACATTCCTGAATTCAAAATCCTAGTTAATTCCGTCCAGAACAACGCCGCTATTCAAAAACATTTGTGTATGTCTAGGGGGAGGGGTTGTGGTGATGGTGTGGATGCGGGAGGGGAAAGGGAGGGGAAGAAATAAGGGGTGAAGGGCAGAAATGTCACACATTGTCTGTGACAGGCTCTGTATAGCAAGTGAGATGTGCCATCATATCTAAAATTCCTCTCTCTCTCTCTCTCTCTCTCTCTCTCTCTCTCTCTCTCTGCTTTATGTGTACATGAAGTATGCAATGCCTTTATTCACTCAAAGCAAACTCATGCTACTGGCCTTGATAGCATTGACGGGAAAATTATCGAACTGTCAACTCCTGTAATAGCTGAAACACGTGTATTTACAATCTCTTTCATTATTAAACGTCCTTTCCCCAAGACCTCTAAGATGCTGAAGTAATACTAGTCTTCAAAACAGGTGATCACACTGACCTCTCGAACTATATCCCCATTTCTATGGTGTCTGTACTGTCTAGACCATTGGGAAAATCAATATAAATAAACATATTCTCGATCACTTCAATTCTTTCAATTAAAAAAAAAAATCAAAACTAGTCTGGTTTTAGGGCGTACTACTCTTGCCAAACGGCATTGACAAACCTATTTGATCAATGGCTTACTAATATAAACAATGACAAAATTACAGGTGTTCTCATGATTGGATTTTATGAAAGCTTTTGATGTTATCGATAGCAATCTTTTTCTTTAAAAAGGCTGAAGTTAAAGAATTTACCTGAAAAACTCTTATCTTCATTTCTTTCAGATAAAAGCAAACGGTGTCAGTAAATGAATCTATATCGCCTGTTTTATCTATGTTCACGGTGTGCCTCAAGGGTCAGTACTGAAACCCATCTTATTTTCCATACCTATGAACGATTTACCTCTGTTCATTGATAGTCTATGTGAAACGTTCGCTGATGACACCATTAAACACACTAGTCATGTGAAATAACTGTTGGAAATATATTTGCCACTTTACAAGAATACTTAATCAAATGGTTAATCATCTGGTCTGAACATGTGTCTCCGTCCTTAGAAAACTAACACTTGATGATAGCCACCAGGCAAAAGCGCCAACTATTGCGTTACATTCTCTTTTATATTATGTTCTTACGTATTGATTTGCACTGTACTGTGGCCCGCTGCACTCTGTTGCATTAACTGTATTACAATATATTTCATCAGTGTGCACTGCATTGTATAGCACTGCATTATGTTGCATTGCACCATGTCCCGTTGTATCGCGTTGTATCGTTGGATCGCATCGACTTGCATTGCATAACATAATTTCATCGTCACAATGAACTTCTCTGTGTTAAAACCGTCTTGCATTTGCATTTTTTTTTCAACCCAAAACTGCTCCTAGTATTCTTTTTTTTTTTTTTTTTTAAAGAAATCAATGGAATAAGGTCAGTTCATGACCCTAGTCTTGTGAATGAATAGTTTCCCACACCCCATACTACTGCTAAGATTTCATTGGACACCTCTCTGGGATGTCCATTTATGTTGGCCAGCCTTGACTAAAAACAAGGCCGCAGTGTGTGAGGGAAAGTAACGCAGCGCGTGCGGCCGGTTGCGGCCATAAGGAAAACCAGCAGGGCGACAAACGGAGCGGCTGGATACGGGCGAAACAAATGCAAGAGGGTATAATTATATGCAGGCTACTCTCACCCACCAGGGCGTGTCGCCATAGTAAGCACCACCTATTTCTAGTGGTTGCTCGTTCGTCGTTTTCATTGTCCTAAATGTAATTTGTTTTTGCCTGAAGAAGACCCAAGAGGTCGAAATGTACTGTGTTTTGTCCTGTAATCTGTTTGTGTATATCATCTGGCGGAACTAAGGCCGTTTCTTTTTTCAAATATGCACAAATTGAAGAACATGACAAATACGGGATCTTGTTTTTTGTTTCATCCCAAGACGAGAGCCAGACCATCGCTTACGGGGTAGGGAAAAGGGGAAGGAAAGAAAACCCGTCAGTGCAAGACTGGAACCGCGGACTCCTGACGTTTGCGCTTCCTTGGCGGATGCATTACCCACCACGCCACCGTTCCAGCTTCATCTGTTTGAGTTCCCACGTATCTTTTTAGCATCTGGGGATCAAAGATTTCGATTTCATTTTTGAATTTACTTTACGTTTCTTTATTGTGCTCTTTTATGGTTTTCTGTGATTTTCTCCAGAGCGGATAAAATTACCACTGAGTTACAGGTGGTAGATCTCTGACAGATGCCAGGGAGGGCGGTGGGGATGGGGGCGGGGGGTGGGAGGTGGGAGAATCACCATCACCATTGCTGGGACTTCTGATGCGACGCTTCCAGATGTGGAAAATTCCGAAAACCAAGGGCATCGCTCGTTTGTTCGTTTGATTTCCTTTTTTGTTTGTTTGTTTGTTTGCTAGCTTGCTTCTCAGCCTTTTTCTGAATAAATCTTTCTTTTATTCCGCAATGATCAGTTTATTTTATGTCTGCGATGATCAGTGTGACATGAGCACACTGTATAATGGTTTGTCGACGTTGTGATCAATATGAACCGCACACTTGAAGAACCCACAGTCATCGCGTGATATGCCTGCTGTCATACCATTGCTGAGGACCAACCACAAGCATGGAAGTGTACAGATACCATGTCTGTGGTTCGACTCTTGCACGTAACAGGTTTCTTTTTTTTTTCTCTCTCTGCTACACCTTGAACGGTGGTCTGAGTTCTAGTCTTTCGACTATAAATCGAGGTGCCATGCGCAGTTTAAACCATTACTGACAGCACAGATAACGTATCTTTTCGCCCCTGGGTAGCAGTATGGAGGAGAGGGGGTGGGAAAGTGGAGAGAGGGAAGGATGTTGGAGGTGAGTGGCGGGAGCTGAGAACAACGGAACGAAAACATCAAGACTTCCATGCAGACCCCCCCCCCCCCCCCTCCTCCTCCTCCCTTGCTTCCTCAACTGAATTTGACGACTGGTGTAGAGACTTCGGTCAACCAGGAATACTATTCCCATGTTGATACTTATGTCCGCTACGACGACGTTTGACTGAGCTCTGAGAGCACCACCATGACTATGACCCAGTGTTATATTACCGGCTTCTACGGCCTCTGTACAGAGCACTGAAAGCAGCATCATCAACCGGCTATTTGGACGTCTGTACATGGGTTTGAAAGTAGCACCATAACCCAACCTTACGCTATTACGACGTCTGTACAGACCCCTTAAAGAACTACTGTAACCACACCAAACGTTACCGGCTATTACGACGTCTGTACAATGCTATGAGAGCAGTATCACAATCCAACCTTACATCATCGGCTACTACAACGTCTGTACAGAGCACTAAGAGCAGTGCCATCGCTGTATGTTACATTACCGGCTACTACAACGTCTGTACAGAGCACTAAGAGCAGTGCCATCACTGTATGTTACATTACCGGCTACTATAACGTCTGTACAGAGCACTAAGAGCAGTGCCATCACTATATCATACATCACCGGCTATTACAACGTCTGTACAGAGCACTAAGAGCAGTGATGTAAGTACTAAGCTCTGAGAGCAGTACCATCATCGCATCATACATTACCGGGTACAATGATGTCTGTACAGAGCACTGAGGGCAGTGCCATCACTGTATCTTACATTACCGGGTACTATGATGTCTTTACTGAGCTCTGAGAGCGGCACTATGACTGTCTTGCATCACTGGCGACTGCGAAGTTTGTACAAAGCTCTTAAAGCAATGCTGCAGTGACTCTGCCTTAACTACCAGCACAGACTCTGGTACAGAGCTATGAGAACAATGCTGTGATTCTGCTTGAACTACCGGCTGCAACTTTTGCACAGCTCTGAGAAGTTAACAATGGCTTCACTTTAAACGATCGACTACTAATGAAATCAGCATGCGCTCTACTCGTCTTAAGTACGCTCTCTCTCTCTCTCTCTCTCTCTCTCTCTCTCTCTCTCTCTCTCTCTCTCTCTCTCTCTCCTTAAGTACGCCCACAAAATCTTTTTCTTAAAAGATGCACACAATGTACGGAAAAGCGGTAATGCTAACAGGTATCAGTCCTTTTGTCTCCCGCCACACCATCATTAAAACAGAATAAAAGCAACTTAATGAATGGAAGAATCAGTGAATAATTACACAACAGTAACATCCCTGTCACTATAAACATATCCAACATCAGTCATAACCACTTCAAATCCCTGTGGTTTTAGAGCTGTCGTCAATAACATCATCCTCACTATCTTCGTCATCATCGCCATAAACAACAACGGAAACAGAAACAGATGACAACATCCTTCAAACACGATTGACCACTAACCTGAAAATCGTCAAGTTGGTCTCAGGCAAAGTCATACCTATGGGCATATCTCCCCCCATCGGCGACTGAGCGGCTATTTCAGCCAGAGAGACCATCAGCACAGCCGCTGCAGCAGCCAGAGAGGCAGCCATCTTGAAAAGCAATCTTGCAGTCTAGTACCTTCCTTTGCTACCACTCTCAACAAAATGTCGGGATTCTGCTTCAGGCTTTCAATCAAAGAAGGAGAAAAAAAAAGACAATCACAAAAGGCAAAAATACTGAAGACTGCTTTCCCGTGGCTGTCTGGAGGGGTTGGGTGACGCAGTTCGATGGCTTATATAGGCGATCAGATCGGCATACAAGGATGGAGATGGATGGGAAGTCGTGTGTATTCTGAGCGCAGAGCCAGAAGCTTGTCGCCGAATGAATAGAAGCTTGAGGAAACTGTGTCCTATGAAGAAGGTTAATTTATGTCGTCGGGGGGGGCTTGGTGTGACGTGAACTGTGACGTGTGTGATGGATGGAATAATACGACAGCATGGGGGGACACACACACACACACACACACACACACACACACACACACACACACACACACACACACACACATACACACACACACACACACACAGAGGTGAAAGAAGGTGCTGACGGTAGGTGAAGGTGGTGGATGGGGTGGGGGGGGGGGAAGGTGTGTGTGTGTGTGTGGGGGGTGAACCAAGGCGTTGGTGACCCAGTAAATTGTTGCAGATGTCGCAGTATGTGTGTGTGTGTGTGTGTGTGTGTGTGTGTGTGTGTGTGTGTGTGTGTGTGTGTGTGTGTGTGTGTGTGTGTGTGTGAGGGCATTTAACGCGTGCGCAGGATGAAATCGCGCGCAGAACCTCGATTTATAGTCTCATTCGTATAACTTTCAGGGAATGAAGTCAAAACCAATGTTAGCGCGGTGGAAAATCCCCTGAACCGAACGGCTGGAAATGTTACTGTAATGTATTCAGCAGCAGTAGCAGCGCTCCTGTTGCAAACATGGACGATTGTCGTTTTTGAATTCTTCGGCTCCGAAAAACTGGTTGCGATGGACGCTGGTGACGTTTGTTTCTGTTTTTGTTGTTGTTGTTTCTATGTTTTGGATTCCATATTTTTATCATATTTCATTTGACTGGTTGACGATTGATCATGAAGAGCGTGGAAATTGACAATAGTGGTGTGTCGCCCCGTCTCCCAGTCTCTTTTTTTCCCCGTATTTAGTTATTTTCCTTCAATTATTTTCCATGAGATTCTTTTTGGTATTAGCATTATTCGTTTTTCGTTATAATTCTTTTAATTTTTGTTTTTGCATGTAAGGAGGAATTGTGTGAAAAGATGGATAGTGAGAAAGGGAAGGATGGCGGTGTGTGTGTGTGTGTGTGTGTGTGTGTGTGTGTGTGTGTGTGTGTGTGTGTGTGTGTGTGTGTGACCAAAAAGTATGAAGCATTTATATGGTTATCTGTTACCTTCAATAAGAAAGAGTTTGTCTCATTTCCTCGCACGCGCTTCCAAGAACGACAATCGTAGCCGTGGTCCTCGTTCCGTGCATGACACGAGAAGATAGAAAAGCTGTGCCCACCTCCACCCTGAGCGACAAAGGCTGGCAAGAGGTATGGATTTCCTGACTCAGAAGCGTCCATCAGAGAGGCACCGCGGTGACAGGACTTAACAGTCGTGGGATGATAGTATAGATAGTGATGGTAAAGTCTTGGTACCCCCTCCCCCCTCCCCCCATCTGTTTCATCATCGTGTCCTTTCAGTACCATAATTCACACATCATTCATTCTAGCCCTCCGCCCGTTACCCCCCCCCCCCCATCCCCCTTTCCCAGCTTACACAGCCACGCCACAGAACCTTTCAGTCCCACCGTCAACACCAGCAGCCCACAAAGCTTACTCAGTATCAGCCACTAGTTACTGCCGAAAACGTTGGTTAGTCACGGAACCAGGATGAGTGAACCTTTCCCTCGGTGGCATTAATCATATGCCGCTCACATCAATACATACACATGAACATCTGCACACATACGCGCGCGCGCGCGCTCGCGTACTCGCACGCAAACACACACACACACACGCGCGCGCGCGCGCGCGCGCGCACGCACGCACGCACGAACGCACGCACATGCACACGCACCTCATACACTTGGGCACACACGTGGACCCATGGCCACATACCCATGCACACATATATGCACACGCACGTGAACACTCACCATACACACAGACATTGATAATAATGGCACAACCAATGCAGGTCAGACATCTGCTAAGTCGTAGCCACGAGACCCTCTTCTTAAATTTTCTCATCTTTAATTCGTTCATTCATTTATCCGTCAGCTTTAAATCATACGCAGTGTGGTCTCGAATCCTAGCGGATGTAATGTAGTGTATTGTATATGGACACCTCGATGAAACTGAAACTGAAACTAAACCTCACTCAAAAATGCAACACTGCAGAAGTCCATGCCTTGTAACAGCAAGACCAAATCTGAGCTAAACTAGTGACTAATATAACCGAAAACAATTACGAACGCTTTTCATATTGCGTGTACAGCTCCCTGCATCATTCATACTGGACGAACACACCCTGCACCATTCATACTGGACGAATACACCCTGCACCATTCATATTGGACGAACACACTCTGCACCATTTATATTGGACGAACACACCCTGCACCATTCATATTGGACGGACACACCCTGCACCATTTATATTGGACGAACACACCCTGCACCATTCATATTGGACGAACACACCCTGCATCATTCATATTGGACGAACACACCCTGCACCATTTATATTGGACGAACACACTCTGCACCATTCATACTGGACGAACACACCTTACACCATTCATATTGGACGAACTCACCCTGCACCATTCATACTGGACGAACACACCCTACACAAATTCATGATGGACGAACACACCCTGCACCATTCATATTGGACGAACACACCCTGCACCATTCATATTGGACGAACACATCCTGCACCATTCATATTGGACGAACACACCCTGCACCATTCATATTGGACGAATACACCCTGCACCATTCATATTGGACGAACACACCTTGCACCATTCATATTGGATGAACACACCCTGCACCATTTATATTGGACGAACACACCCTGCACCATTCATATTGGACGAATACACCCTGCACCATTCATATTGGACGAACACACCCTGCACCATTTATATTGGGCGAACACACCCTGCACCATTTATATTGGACGAACACACTCTGCACCATTTATATTGGACGGACACACCCTGCATCATTCATACTGGACGAACACACCTTGCACCATTCATATTGGACGAACACACTCTGCACCATTCATATTGGACGAATACACCCTGCACCATTTCTATTGGACGAACACACCCTGCACCATTTATATTGGACGAATACACCGTGCACCATTCATACTGGACGAACACACCCTGCACCATTTATATTGGACGAACACACCCTGCACCATTCATATTGGACGAACACACCCTTGCACCATTTCTATTGGACGAACACACCCTGCACCATTTATATTGGACGGATATACTCCGCATCATTCATACTGGTCGAACACACCCTGCACCATTCATATTGGACGAACACACTCTGCACCATTCATATTGGACGAACACACCCTGCACCATTTATATTGGACGAACACACCCTGCACCATTCATGTTGGACGAACACACCTGCACCATTTCTATTGGACGAATACACCCTGCACCATTCATGTTGGACGAACACACCCTGCACCATTTCTATTGGACGAACACACCCTGCACCATTCATATTGGATAAACACACCCTGCACCATTCATACTGGACGAACACACCCTGCACCATTCATGTTGGACGAACACACCCTGCACCATTCATGCTGGACGAACACACCCTGCACCATTCATATTGGACGAACACACCCTGCACCATTCATATTGGACGAACACACCCTGCACCATTCATGCTGGACGAACACACCTTGCACCATTCATATTCAAGTGAAGAATGCTAAAGAGCTGGAAGCCGGGGAGGATGGGTGATAAAGACTAGGTGGTGGTGGTGGTAATGGAGGTGATAGTAAAGATGGATTGGCATACTCTAGGGTTGAAATATGGCAGAGGAATGTATCTAGGTTATTTATTCATCATTCATTTTAGTGTTCTACAGCGCTTGGCCTTACATATAATGCTATGTGTGTGTGTGTGTGTGTGTAGCCCACCAACACACGAACATCAGCCAAATTACATCTGTCCATGTTGCGAAAATTACAGCATTTCATACATGCATACATGCATTTAGTTAGGTACATTCAAGTTTAACGTGTATACCAATGACAGGTAATATTGCCGTTGGCAATACATACATACCCACTTCCTACAAGATCATGTGACACCTTGCACAACATCCCCTCCCATGGCGTTACTATTCTAAACGACTTTAAATGACACAACCACATCTGATAGGAACGCTATTATCATCCGTAGCTTCCTGCAGAGAAAGAGCGGCTGAGCTTTACCTGGCTATGGTGAGGTCTGTCCTGGATTTTGCGGCTGTCGCCTGGGATCCCCACTGCCAGTGTTACAACAGCACCTCCTGGAACAGGCCCAGCAGCTGGCAGCCAGGTTCATCAAAGATCAGATCCAGACAACCCGACTGCATCACTGCCATGCTAGGCAACCCCCAACCTGAAAGCCTGCAGCAGAGCCGCCTGGACAATAGACTGTCTCTTCTGTATTCAGAGGTCAAGGGGTGGTACCTGCACTGTCCTCTGTACGGTTTCTGACACCTAATAGTCCAGGTGACAAACAACGCATCCAACCTAAATGTTTTACTGGATGTGCAGTAGGCCTACATCGTGGAGCAGTTCATCATCAACAACAGCAAGTACCTCGCTGTTCCTCATAAAGAGACTCCAAATTTCGAAAACTCTTTATTTTGGTGAGATCAGTCGCTGAGTGGAATGCCCAGAGAGAGCAAGTCTAAGGTTTGTCCTGGAGACTTTATGACAAACTGCGCACAAAAAAGTAGACCATAGCCTGCTATCTACCACAGTCATAGCCAACACAGGCTCCCTTGACGTGAATCATATATATATATATATATATATATATATAATAGACTAACAAATTCCAAGGATAAGTAACCGAGCACCAATATATATATATATATATATATATATATATAAAATGCTGAACAATTAAGTAGTGGGGGAAAACAAGTGCAGGCTAACAATTCTTCGGTCATTATAATAATGACTTCGCAAAGATTTGAACTTTTAGAGAGAAAAAAAAAATGAAGATGAAGAAAATGGGGGAAATATATTATAAATATGAGAAATCCCGAGGGAACCATCATGATCCCTCTTGAAGGCAGATCTATTTGTATTGCCTGCTCCTAGGCCTTTCGTCCGCTGGATCGGACTCATCAGGGAGACACGGCTGATTGTGTCTGCGCTCCTGGTGTCAAATAGAGACGCACCACAGTCCATAATTTTGTGGTGTTCTCACCACCAAGGGTTAAAAAAGAATCCAACAGCACCCAGTGAAGGATAGTAAAATGGAATAAAACGAAAGTGTGGAGAGGAAAAAAAGTTGCTGAAAAACTAAAAGCATTATGCAAACAGTATAAAATGTAGGGGACAATCTTTGAGTCTATGCCTGAGGATCCATTCAAGGATACAAGGGAGATCAAAAGATATGGAACAGTCTGAGTGGTCAGCTCTGCTGTTCAATAACTCAAGCAATGTCAGTGGCTAAGAATTGTGCAGGACAACCTTTACTTGGATCTCCTCAGAGATGCAATCTCCCACTGATTGACCAAACAATATAATGCTGAACAATTAAGTAGTGGGGGAAAACAAGTGCAGGCTAACAATTCTTCGGTCATTATAATAATGACTTCGCAAAGATTTGAACTTTTAGAGAGAAAAAAAAAAAATGAAGATGAAGAAAATGGGGGAAATATATTATAAATATGAGAAATCCTTCACTAGCTGCCTGAGGGAACCATCATGATCCCTCTTGAAGGCAGATCTATTTGTATTGCCTGCTCCTAGGCCTTTCGTCCGCTGGATCGGACTCATCAGGGAGACACGGCTGATTGTGTCTGCGCTCCTGGTGTCAAATAGAGACGCACCACAGTCCATAATTCTGTGGTGTTCTCACCACCAAGGGTTAAAAAAGAATCCAACAGCATCCAGTGAAGGATAGTAAAATGGAATAAAACGAAAGTGTGGGGAAGAAAAAAAGTTGCTGAAAAACTAAAAGCATTATGCAAACAGTATAAAATGTAGGGGACAATCTTTGAGCCTATGCCTGAGGATCCATTCAAGGATACAAGGGAGATCAAAAGATATGGAACAGTCTGAGTGGTCAGCTCTGCTGTTCAATAACTCAAGCATATATATATATATATATATATATATATATATATAAATAAATTCCAAGGATAAGTACCGAGCACCATTCCAGCAACTTACAGAGCAGCTTGGTGTTGCAATGACTGCAAGAAATATTCAACTACAAACAAAGCTTGCTCTTATGTCTTAGATTGAAGAAATAGGGGGAGATAAGCATTCATATCTGCAGTGGTAGATAATTCTGCCTAACTAACAGTATGGGCTTGAGTGGGTGAATGGGGAATAATAAATGCTTCTCAAAATGAGCCTTCAGCAAGCTTATAGTCTCCAACTGGGAGACAATCTCCGATGGGGAGGAAACTCACTAACATATACCTGGTCAGATACCGGTATTTCGAAACCTGATTGTTTCTCCTCAGTGACCGCGCAAGGAATTTATTAGTTTATTGTAATTTAGTCCCTTGCGGATTCATTCCAAGAACTGGCCCTCAGCACTTGTGTCTTAAGAGGTTATCTTTTTATATTGTCTACTTTTTACAAGAAAATATAGTTTGTTTTGCTCTTTCATGATTTTCTTTTGCTTCTTAGGTGGCACCTTTGGTTGGTTTTTTGAAAACTCAACAAACGTACTACGGTATTGCACACCAGCCTTTTTCTGGGATAGCATTCTTCTTAAAACCAAAAAGGCAGAGGAGTCAAATTACCACTTTCCGCGGTCACTGAGGAGAAACAATCAGGTTTCGAAATACCGGTATCTGACCAGGAGTTATATGTTAGTGAGTTTCCTCCCCATCGGAGATTGTCTCCCAGTTGGAGACTATAAGCTTGCTGAAGGCTCATTTTGAGAAGCATTTATTATTCCCCATTCACCCACTCAAGCCCATACTGTTAGTTAGGCAGAATTATCTACCACTGCAGATATGAATGCTTATCTCCCCCTATTTCTTCAATCTAAGACATAAGAGCAAGCTTTGTTTGTAATTGAATGTATATATATATATATATATATGTGTGTGTGTGTGTGTGTGTGTGTGGTGTGTGTGTGAAGTCAAGTCAAAATTATCTTTATTGAGGGTTAAAGAATAAGTTTTACAGATTTTGTTTTTACCCTACCCTCACAAAAGAAAAAGAATAAATATCAATTACAATAATAAAGAAAACAGAAACGCGAAGCAATGCACACGTAGAAATCCAAAAATATACAATGTAATGAAAACAATAAAACAATTAACAACCATTACAATCAATATTTTGATGAACAATTTACAACATATCAGACTAGGCACATGAAAACATTTGAGAGAGAGAGAGAGAGAGAGAGAGAGAGAGAGAGAGTATGAACACTGCACTTGTCGTTTTGGAGTGCAGTTGTTGGTTGGTGTGGGTTCATTTTTGTCCAATGTTGAATTTCTCCTGTACGGTCCCCAGTGCCTCCTGCTAAACTCTGTCGAATGTCTTTTCCGTTGAAGTCTGTGAAGACGTGGTGGAACTCCTTCCGGTGTTGGAGATGCTTTTCGCAAAGGGTACGCTGGTTAAAAATCTGCTCAATGATAGGCCTACTTCTGCTTTTGCAGAATCCAGCTTGTTCTTCAATGATAGTGGTGGTAACTGCTTGTGGCTGTCATCAATTCAGAATGATGTTGAGCATTACTTCGCTGTCATGGCAGATCAAACTTACTGTGCGGTAGTTACGGCAGTGTTGATTTCCTTTCTCTGGAGGGAGACGATTAGTAACATCGGAATCCATGAGAGTGGCCATTCCCAAGTGGACTGATTTGGTTGCAGATGGCAGTTAGGATACCAGTTATTGCCTCTACGCCATGTTTCAAGAGTTC
>CM065723.1:79813853-80031353 GCA_033310375.1 Conus canariensis
TTCTCGTAAAGGGGCTGCTCAGCCTACTGTCCCCCAGCACCATGTCGGGGCTGCTCAGCCTGCTGTCCCCCTGCACCATGTCGGGGCTGCTCAGCCTGCTGTCCCCCTGCACCATGTCGGGGCTGCTCAGCCTGCTGTCCCCCTGCACCATGTCGGGGCTGCTCAGCCTGCTGTCCCCCAGCACCATGTCGGGGCTGCTCAGCCTGCTGTCCCCCTGCACCATGTCGGGGCTGCTCAGCCTGCTGTCCCCCAGCACCATGTCGGGGCTGCTCAGCCTGCTGTCCCCCAGCACCATGTCGGGGTTGCTCAGCCTGCTGTCCCCCAGCACCATGTCGGGGCTGCTCAGCCTGCTGTCCCCCTGCACCATGTCGGGGCTGCTCAGCCTGCTGTCCCCCAGCACCATGTCGGGGCTGCTCAGCCTGCTGTCCCCCTGCACCATGTCGGGGCTGCTCAGCCTGCTGTCCCCCAGCACCATGTCGGGGCTGC
Organism: Conus canariensis; assembly: GCA_033310375.1. Classification (NCBI taxonomy): domain Eukaryota; kingdom Metazoa; phylum Mollusca; class Gastropoda; order Neogastropoda; family Conidae; genus Conus; species Conus canariensis. Next base: position 79,814,340 of record CM065723.1, read on the forward strand.
TCAGCCTGCTGTCCCCCAGCACCATGTCGGGGCTGCTCAGCCTGCTGTCCCCCTGCACCATGTCGGGGCTGCTCAGCCTGCTGTCCCCCTGCACCATGTCGGGGCTGCTCAGCCTGCTGTCCCCCAGCACCATGTCGGGGCTGCTCAGCCTGCTGTCCCCCAGCACCATGTCGGGGCTGCTCAGCCTGCTGTCCCCCAGCACCATGTCGGGGCTGCTCAGCCTGCTGTCCCCCAGCACCATGTCGGGGCTGCTCAGCCTGCTGTCCCCCAGCACCATGTCGGGGCTGCTCAGCCTGCTGTCCCCCAGCACCATGTCGGGGCTGCTCAGCCTGCTGTCCCCTAGCACCATGTCGGGGGCTGCTCAGCCTGCTGTCCCCCAGCACCATGTCGGGGCTGCTCAGCCTGCTGTCCCCCAGCACCATGTCGGGGCTGCTGTCCCCCAGCACCATGTCGGGGCTGATGTACTGTCTTAAAGGCGGCCAGGCCGGGGGATGAGGTGCTGACGTCATAGGCTTTGTTTTGCCTTCATTGATCGTTCAGACATCTTTACCCACCTTTTCCAGGTCCTAATCCTCCATCAACCACTTTTCGATTTATCCAGTGAAGCCACACGCTACATTGAAATATGTAGAAAGGAAATCTGAGTAAAAACCCAAACTTGTTTGTCACTCCGCGGGACCTCTCGCGGGAAGAACTAAAAGCTGTTGAGTCAGTGAGACAACGACAAGATATTATCATTAAACCAGCCGACATGGGCAGCGAATCTGAGGTTTGGGACGAACAGTTACCCTTACAGGTAGCACACAATTGTCCACACACCACTCACAACATCACTCTTCCCTCAACACCAAAAACCCATTTCAACCATAGTCAACATGACTCTTCCCTCAACACCAAAAACCCATTTCAACCATAGTCAACCAGGAGATCAAGCATTACAACTTACCAAAGACAACCAAACTCCTCATCATGACAGCACCAAACAACCCACTTTCTACTTTCTCCCTAACATACACAATACCAACACAGCTGGCAGATTCGTTGTATCTGCTTGTAGCTGCCATACAGAACATTTCACAGTACACTGACTCTCTCCTAAAAGCAAAGCCTCCCAACACATCTGAAAAGACACAATTCACACTCAACATGATTGACTCATTCAACACATACCCCACTTTTCCATCCTACCCTCCTCTTCACACTAGATGTTGTCTCACTTTACACTTCCATTCCTCACGTTGATAGACTGAAGGCCGTTACTTTCTTTCCTGACAAACGGCCCCCTAACCAACACCCACAGTTACACTGGTAAGACATGCAGAATTATTCCCCACTCTCAACACCTTTGAATTCAACAATCACATTTCTGGCAAATCAGTGGTGTCGCTATGGGAACCGAAATGCGATCATCCTGTGCGTGCCTTTTCATGGGACATCAGGAACACCCCCAACTACTTTCGTATAAAGGTGCGACCCTTACAAAAGATACATCCATGACAGGCTGGGAGCCACATCCATGCCACAACAAGATCTCCACAACTTCCTCAACTTTGTTCAAACCCTCCATTCATCCATCAAATTTACATACATCATCTCCCAGTCAGTCTACATCCTAGCTTATTCATACCTGAACTACACATCTTCCCACCACCCATCCACAAAACACAGCATTCCATGCTCTGAATTCTTCCACCTGCGCAGATTTCGCTTCGGCGAAGATGATTTTACGGTACAAGCAGCCAAATGTTTATTTTTTTCACCAACTGTAAATACCCCAGTTTCGTCATTTACGATGCTGTCAAACGCACCACGGCTGTGTCCAGAATATCTGCTTTGAAAGCCTTTTCAATGTAATGTTAACAATATGTGGACAATAGGAGTGTTGGTATTTTCTCGTCCTTTTATTTTTCGTAGATTTTTTTTCTTTGGGATTAGATATTGTGCAAAACGTTAAAATCCAGAAATTTCACTCTTGATTCTTTCGTAACAGCCTTTGGTCTATGCTGATATGTGGTAACATATATGTTACTGTGATGTTTACTGTGATAAGCCCCTACAAAGATCTGTTAGCAATAGTACCCATTCGTTTGTATACAGTGAACAAAAAGTGCCAGGCATTTAAAAGTCAAAGAGTGGAAACATTTTGCTGAACGATAAAAGAGCGTCAGTTCCATGCCCAGGGACTTCAGTGGCCTTTTGTCAAGAAGCTCCTCTCTTTGAAAGTTGATGTTAATTCACAGCACGTCGGACCAACATGCAAAACCACAAAAGAATATTCATAATTGTACCAGTTACACGCACCGAGACACAGCGCCGACACAAGCACAACACGCATTAAAAACAAAAACAAAACAAAAAAAACACGTACACATTCACAGCAAAAACAAATTAACGCACAGAACAAGGTGCCCAAGTAGGCCTAATGCTTATTTAATATACAGTTCACACCAGACAGGTAGATTTGTTTGAAACTGCATACAAACAAGTGATGTAATAAACAAAATCTCCGACCATAAATACTTTACAGCCAACCACAGGTGTGTGGCAGGAAAGGAGGTGAGGTTAACACATTTACAGAGGAAACTTCAGTGTATATGGAAGGGATGGGGGAGAGGCGGCCAGTCGCCTTTATATATAGAGGCAATGGCCTATACATGAATAACACATTTGAATCTCTCTCTCTCTCTCTCTCTCTCTCTCTCTCTCTCTCTCTCTCTCTCTCTCTCTCTCTCTCTCTCTCTCTCTTCTTCCGTTACAAGAAATGTTTGCTGTCAACAAATGTCTGCTAATGCAAAAAATTGCATCGGGTTTAGCACCACAAACTCTTCAGTCCAAATTTAGCATAAACCCTAGGGATTCAACCAAATTCCAGGTTCCCACACCTAGAATAGATCTATTTAAATCAAGCTTATCTTACTCAGGTAGCGTGGTTTGGAATTCACTTCCACTACATTTCCGATGTACTCAAATTACAGAATCCTTCAGGGAAAAACTAATTACACATTTCACAGCAGACCATTGCTATTAGGGACAAAATACATATACCAGGGCACACCTTCTGTTTTGCTGCATATTAAACTGATACGCCGTTTCCTTTCCACTGATGTTTTCAAAACTAGATAATGATAAATGAGAATATGGTTACTATCGGTTTTATTAATGATTGAAATTATAGTATGATGAATGACTGTTGTGGTCGCTGGTTTTATTGGTGCATTGTCACTAATTGATTGATGTCTTAATACTTTGATTTCTTCGAGCACTGTAACTGCAAGGTGATAAATGTGTGTCCGGATTACTGTTGATCATATTGATGTATTGCTCTTTATTCAAATTTATAGCAATGTTTAGCATGTGATATTTTGGATAGAAAAATGGAATTATTCTCTCTCTCTCTCTCTCTCTCTCTCTCTCTCTCTCTCTCTCTCTCTCTCTCTCTCTCTCTCCGTTAATTACGGCTGCGTTTCGATGGATTGTCGCTTAATTAATAATTATAGTTTTGGGTAGTGTATGAATGGTCGAAAAAAAAAAAAAAAAAGTGGAAGGGGAAGGTAAATGATAATGGCATCTCTCTCTCTCTCTCTCTCTCTCTCTCTCTCTCTCTCTCTCTCTCTCTCTCTCACACACACACACACACACACACACTACACACACACACACACACACCGCGCGCGCGCGCGCGCGCGCGCACACACACACACACACACACACACATGCACACGCACACGCACACACAATCATGAAAAATAAGTGTTATGATTATTGATGCTAGGAATATTGCTGCTTACTGATAACTGATTGTTCGTTCTCGTTTTGCCTTATAACCACATCATGTAAATGTAAAAGAAAGTACAAATGTTTATATTATTGATGCATTGTAATTGTCTAATTATCATCCTTAGCAGTTTGTTGTATGTTAATTTTCTCTCTCTCTCTCTCTCTCTCTCTCTCTCTCTCTCTCTCTCTCTCTCTCTCTCTCTCTCTCTCTCCCCTCTTCGATAGGAGGATCGCTTATTCCATATCTGTGTGTGCCGAATCTTTTCTTCTTTGTAATACATTTCTTTATTCTTGTTTGTTGTTTAAATCGTTTCTTTTTTCCTTTTAAAGTCATCTACGCCTTAATGGATGAACTGTTTAATGTTGTGAAGATATGTGTGTTTGTTAAAAGTTTTGTAAGTCTTAGTCGCTAGTCATACTTAGTCCCTTAACGGGGCAAGGGCCGGATGAAAAAAAGCATGTGTTTGCTTATCTGTTACCCTTGGAAATAAACATTATCATCATCATCATCATCATCATCTCATTCTCTCTCTCTCTCTCTCTCTCTCTCTCTCTCTCTCTCTCTCTCTCTCTCTCTCTCCAGCAGTCTGGAACTCTGTTTTTTCATGTTCGGCCGTCGGGTTGCGGTTTAGAGTCCTTGAAGAAATGATCCCAGCACCACACCCTGTCTACTAAACAAACTGATCAAACAAACGCGCGCGCGCGCGCGCGCGCGCGTGTGTGTATGTGTACGCGCGCGCGCGTGCGAGCGGTTGTGTGTACGTGCGTGCGTATATGTGAGCACACAAAACCGGGCGAGCGCGTGCATGGGTGTGTGTGTGTGGTGGAGGGGGGGGGGGGGCGCCGGCACGAGCTCACGTAGCCTACTCATGTGTGCAAGCTTGTAATTCATATGTGCATTTGTATGTGAGTCTGCGCGTGTGAAACTGTGTACATCGTGTGTGTGTGTGTGTGTGTGTGTGTGTGTGTGTGTGTGTGTGTGTGTGTGTGTGTGTGTGTTCTTTTCTTTTCGTTTTTTCTTTTTACTTTTCATTTAAAAAAAATATTTTTAAGACAGCCGACAATGTGTTGGCTTGCAAATGCACAGTAAAATCGAAAGTAAAGGAGGAAAGAACGCGCATAAAATGTAAACAGCAGAATTGCTTCCCTTATCAACATGGACGGTGACGTGAGACGGCGGCGAGCAGAAGAAGATGTGTCAAACGTTGAACCACCCAGTCTGAGTGATTTGCACGAAGAACGCAAAGATGCAGAACTTGTTACTCAGGCATCCCAAGGGTAGGTGTTCAAATTGGCCGCACATGACAACTAAATAGATCAACTGAAGAGTATACAATTTTTTAAGTTGATTTAACTGTGGTTATCTCCCTGGGCCGGCACTGGTCCTTGTCGTCTGCTTACGCAATCCATGACTTGAAAACAAGATTCTAAATCAAGCTCAGAAACTCAAATGGCAAGACAGTGTGTTCTATCCTAAGTTATTGAAATAAAATGAGCAGAACTAACTACTTATTTTTCAGTGTATGCATTTGCAAATTGCCTGTTAATGTATTCGTTATAATAAACATTTGCAGTTAGTAGACTACTACTCACTGACTCAACTTCTTCTTTCCCTTGACTACCGCGTTTATCATTTTGAAGATTCTGTAGACTATAGGGGGTTTGCACGAAGTTGAAGTTGCCAGAGTTAGTGTTTGCTGGGCTGGGCAGGGGGGGGGGGGGGGGGGGGGGGGGGATGATAGGGAGGGGGGGAGAGGGGAGGGGTGTGGTTCAGATTTGGGATTTGAAGCCCTCCAGGGTACTTGATGATAATGATATACTCGGTTCCATTTAAATAGCCGATACACAGGTAATAATAGAAGAACATCAACAACAGCAAAACATGCATGGTAAACTGTGCATTTTATCATTTTTAGTCCATTTTTTAAGGTTTTAAGACCATTGCTGACTTTATATATCTCATTTTCAGTAAGCCTGCTATTGTACACATTTCCAGAATGAGTATGATTTGTTTGTAATGGAGCATTTCATCCATAATCACCCATTCACTGGTCTATGACTATACACTTGCATGCATACAGCCACATTAAATTCTCTCTCTCTATCTTTTCTTTCTCTCACAGACACACACATATATACTGTACAATACTCATTCACATATGTAGGCATGTGTACTACACATATATTTGTGTATGAACACTATGACAAGCCACAAGTGCTGAACACTTTACATGGGGTCAGTGGAAAAGAACAACAACAAAATATTGTTGTTGTTGTTTTTTAGCAATTGTGTTTAGTTAAAAACATTCCTTTTGTGACATTACAGGTGGAATGTATTCTTCATTGCCTTCGCTGCTGCAGGCGTACTCTTGGGAGTCATTCTTGCTCTTCTGCCTTCTCCTATTGAGCCAGTGGCATTCAGGTTAGAGAACACACTGTGCAGCTTCTTTGTTCCCCTTCTGCTGGGGTTCTCTTCTTGTCCAAACCAGACACACCAAGGTCATTGTGGTGGTGAGCTCCATAGTGGGTCAGTAACAATGGGCTGAACCAGAAGGATCGGGTGACAAGGACATGGGGTGGTGAACCTGAGGGACAGAATGTGAGGCTTTGTTGATATGGACAGTTGCCAGGAGCTAGGAACTTTGGTTGATGTGACTGTGTGCTTGAGAGAAGAGAGGTTGATGGATAGAGGGGCAAGGGTTGGATGCATGCATGCCTATGGATCATGATGTATTTGTTGTTTTCAAGAATTGAGCTTTACTGGTATACAATCTATTCATAATCAGTATAGCTGTTTTACTGTTGAAATTATTGTTATTATTATTCAGTACAGGAATTATTATTATCAGGCACATAAACAAACTGATAAATGAAATAGAGGGTCAAGTGATGAAGAACAATGGATGAATTTAATCAAAAGACAAGCATATTAGCTGAGAGGAATTGAACATGGGGGTAAAAAAAGAAGAAGAAAAAGGAAGTCAGGTAAGTACTCACTTGATATTTTGAAGACGGTTTAAAAAAGAATAAATGATGTTTGAAACACTCAAACAGTGTGTGTGGCCCTGTGACTGACAGTCAGAACTTTGAGTTTGAAAAAGAAAAAACAGTGTTTTGAAACAGTGCGTATGGAACTTTGTCAGAAGACTGAGAAACACTGTGTATCTTTCAGCCTACCTCCTCCTCCAGCATTGACAGGACCTCTGACCCCCAATGAGAAGTTGGCAGAGGCGGAGAAAGTTTTTGAAAATCAGGTGCTGGGACCAGAATCCATAGTGAGAGACGGAGGTAATTTTGTGTATTGTGAGCCTGCTGAGTTCAGTAAATATAAGAAATATTCATTGTACAGAGCTGACAACCTTTACATGTTATAATGCATCACAGTTACTTTGAACTTACCATTATTGTATAAGTGCCTTTTGGATTATTATGCAGTGGGGAGGGGGGGGGGGGAGAGAGGATGTGAATATAGTACTAGCGGGTGTCACTATATCATTTCTAAGATGTATTTTTTTCAATGTTTTAGCAAGTGATGATGAAGTCAGTGAGGAAGACATTTACCTTTGATTTGCCAGCATTGGAGATTTTGACACCAGCTTATTCAGACTTGGATGTGGAGGGGAAATCAAATCTAAGGTCACTATAACAGCAGAAAATGAAGGGCCACACAATTCACTAAGGTGAGATGAGGATGACATAATGTGTCCAGATGTTGGCCTCACATAGTACACGCGCACGCAAATTACACAACGCTTTTTTTCATAATGTATATCTTATGTGTATTTTGTGCTCAATGTGAATGTGTTGCTGGTATGTTTGGGTTAATTTTTTTAAACTTTTGTATGTAACTTAGCTGCAGTAAATGAAAGGGAATTGCTTGCAGTTTTAGCATTGTCTAGTTTTAACTGCCTGAAGGCTCAGGCATGTCATTTGTCCTCTTTTCAGCTCATTGACTATTTTTCTGCTGATTTTCTCTTTTCTGTCAGATGATTTCCTCCTGTTTCAACTGATTTCCTCTTCGTCCATTTGATTTCCTCTCTGCTTTTTCAGCTGATTCCCTCTTCGTCCATTCCATTTCCACTCTGCTTTTTCAACTGATTCCCTCTTTTTTTCAGCTGATTCCCTCTTTTTTGCTGCTAGAAATCTTCAGATCACCATCCTGTTCAATGATTTTTTTCCCCACCATGAATATGAAATCTGAAGCTTGTTGAAAATATGAATTTAAAAGCCACAAAATGTGCTCCAGAGTACTGATTTGTTTTTCCTACCTTCCTTCGGACCTTCCACTCTTCCCCACTACAGTCATAATTTTTTCCTCTTTTTTATCATCAGGAAGTTGACATGCCTGAAGAACGTCAAGAATTATGCTATTTTGTTATGAGTTGTTGAATATTTTGTACGTAAGTATGTGTGTTCCTTCCTTTTTTTTTTTTTTTTTTTGCTGCCTATCTGTTTCTGGCACCTTCTACCCCATTTCATATTTTATCCTTCACTGCCGGCCCAGTGATGCTGTAAGATCATGATTTTCTCTCCATGGTGGTGGCAGTATAACAGATTTGTAGATGATATGTCTCTGTTAGATATCATAGTTGAACTAACACAACCAGACTGGGGTCAACTGATAATTTCCCCCAGGAGATGGTAGTTGATTCCAGACACATGACATTTTAAATAGCCCCCCCTTATGTGATCAGTGGAGGCTTTTATATTTATGCTTTGACATCCTTTTCTTCATCCACATCATCCCCAGCCACTTACATCTCTTTTCTAAAAGTCTGATGGGTCGTTGTTACAGTGATGGTGGAATTATTTGCCTGCAACTCTTTCATGTCTTGGCTTCTTGGGAAAACCAGCCAGTCCTTCTTGTTCCCCTCATATTTTAGCTGACTTTTTCAAGAACAAAATTCTGACACTTCAAAACACACTTCTTCCACTGCTTTGTGGACAATAGTTCTAAACTCCCCAGCATTTTTTTAACCAGCTGTCTGAGTTCAATCCTGTCTCTGGAATTTTATGAAATGTGGTCTTACAAACTTGATCCTGTACCAGCCAAAATTCTTTTTCAGCGCATTGACATTTTGCTACCATGCAATAATAACAACATAAACAAGTCTCCCACATTTGAAGTATTTTCATTACAGACTGGGAATTGCTATAGGTATGGAAGAAATTTAACTGGGATCCAAAGAAGGTGATAAACTGCAGACCTATATCAAATTTTCCTTTTCCTTATAAACTCCTTGATTGACTAAACCTTCATCAAATTTTCCTTCATTTGATCTGTTACAGTCTTCTCAGTGTTCACCCTTTTGAGTGGGGCAAAGTAACGAAACTGATCACATTTTAAATGATCTCCAAATCGCTCTTCATTAAAACGAAAATGTTCATTCTTGTCCATGTGGACCTCTTGACTTTGACACAGTAGACTGCAAAATTCTTCTTTCAAGACAAGAACATGACTAAAGAATGAGAAACACTATTCTCAACTGGTTTTGTTCTTGTCTTTTGGAAAAGAACAGACTACTCTTGTCATCTGAATTGCCCTTGGATTTTGACATACCACATGGGTCCATTCTTGGTCCTGTGCTGTTCAAACTGTGTACAGCTCATCTGACATATGATTACATTTTGTATGTACCATGAAAGGTATCCAGATGACACTCTGCACAAACTTAGGCCATCTTGTTTGATCTTTTTAAAGGACTTGTATCTCTGAAATGAAATCCTGAGGTATGTCAAAATCAGACAACTGTCTGAAACTGAACAGTGAGTGATAAGATTGCTCGCTTTGCCTGCAGATTTCTTCATCTCTGCCCTCTATCATTTGTTTTGGAAATGAACCAATGTGTTCAGCTATAGTTTGTCTCAGACCAGGATCTGTGTGTTAAACAATACATCGTTGTAAAATGTGTTGACTGTGTGCCTTGAACTTGGATGCCACAGGTCAGTTTGCCAATACCTTAGGCTTGATGTGGCCAAGACGGTAGCCTGTGCATGCTTTTTGTGGAGAGTAGAATTTCGTGCAATTATTTCTAGGTGCTAGTCCACAAAACCAGCACAAATCTCTCCAGCCAGTTCAAAATTCTGCCACTGAGTTCATCTTAAAAGCTTGAAAATCTCAACAATGCATACCTCTCCTTAAAGAACTACATTGGCTTCCTGCTGAACAAGGAATAATATACAAAATCTCCTCTCTCTGCTTCCATATTATTTCTGTGACTACCTGAGTGTCACTGCAAACTTCTGAATGTATTAATTTCATCATCATATCTCCTTTCCTTAGATAACAGGGTTTCCGGTGCCAAAATTTTCCAGAGAGAAACATGGTGGAATAGAATTTAGTTCTGCTATTTGAACATGGAGTTTTTGCCTTTCTATGTCTATCACTGTCCAACACTCTCACCCATTGAAATGAACTATAAACTTAAGTAGGCAGGAGACGTGGTTGTCAAGGGAGGGAGGAAGGGGTGGGGGAAAAGAGAGGGAGAAAGTCATGCATGATAGCAGAGGCATGCAAGCCAGAGTGTGTTTGTGTAGATGTGTATGTGTGTGTTTGTACAGTTGTTATTGTAAAGCTCTTTCAGGTACCAAAAGATGCTATAGAAATGTCCCATTATTATTATTATTATTGTTATCATTATTATTACATTTTTTTTACACTTACCTCTTCCTTTACAGAGTATATTTACAGTGGCACAGTAGATGGTCGCATTGTCAGTATGTACAGAGGAGAAGTCAGCACATTGGCTGTCCTGGGCAAGGGTGAAAACTGTGGTAAGAACATAAGATGTTATTGTAATATCATGAGAATATGATGGTAGGTTTTCTGAAAAGATTGACTGAATATTTTATTGTGTTTTGTACATGTGTATTTGCATCTGTGATTCTTGTTTTTCTGATTTATGTAATATCTTTTTTTAGCGTAGATTTGTTATGCACTTTTTTTTTTCTGCAGGCCACTTGAAGATCACAGATGATCTGTCCACTGAGGGTTCTGTACTCCAAAATATTCATTTTGAACAGTTATTTGATAGTTTCCTTAAACTAACTTTTTTTTTCTTTTCAGTAATTAAGTACACTTTTTTAATTGCTGGCTCAACTTCAGTGCCTCTTCTGTGGCGTTACCCCCATGCTGCTCATTGTGGCTCCCCTTTCACAGCCACACCATGGCTCGTCCTGCTGTGGCGTTACCCCCATGCTGCTCATTGTGGCTCCCCTTTCACAGCCACACCATGGCTTGTCCTGCTGTGGCGTTACCCCCATGCTGCTCATTGTGGCTTCTCTTTCACAGCCACACCATGGCTCGTCCTTCTGTGGTGTTACCCCATGCTGCTCATTGTGGCTGCCTTTTCACAGCCACACCATGGCTTGTCCTTCTGTGGCGTTACCCCCATGCTGCTCATTGTGGCTCCTGTTCACAGCCACACCATGGCTTGTCCTGCTGCAGCCCCTGCACAAGCAATCCACAGGGAGCAGTCAATGTCGAGTTGTCATAAGACAATACTGCAGAGGAGACACTGCACTACTGCAAAGTCACTTTTGTAGAGTTTAATCAGGCCAGTTCTCATCAAATATCTGCAGGAGGAGGGGGGGGGGGGGGGGGGGGGATGGGTCAGGGCTGAAAATCCCACTATAAAAAGTCATGACTCTGATGGGAATTGAACCCAGAATTCCTAAACAGGAATCTGCTCTCTTCAGACCTACTTACTGTCCCTGAATAGCTGTAATTGTTAGTGAAAAACATGAAAGTCGATGAGTTACAGCTTGGATCACGTGTTACTGAAAAAAAAGAAAAAGAAATGGATGCATCTTTTTTTCACAGTTGGACAAACTGAATATGCATACACAGTATTACATGTGTAAGAGCATATCTGCGCTTCTGAAGATTCATGAAAAGTGCTGTCACTGGTTTTTTACAACAGCTGTACCTGGGAATGATTTTTCTGCACATTTTAAGTAGCGACTGAGTGAAATTTGTTGAGGAATATTTTTGTTCCTGACACTGAGATCTACACATGACAACTGTTGACAGACTTGATGACTTCATTTGTGGCATTGTTTTGAAGCAGCTTTATTCTGGTAAATGGCACTGAAATGTGTATGTGTTCCAGTGTTATGTCTGTATATTCTAAAAACAGAAAAATGTTCATAACATAGCAACTTACTGCCAAATATTTTCCTGTTTTGTATAGTTTCAGTGCTTTTTTATATCATTCAGCCACTGCCCACACCCCTTCTTGTCTCTTCTGTCTGTCTGTCTGCCTGTCTGTCTGTCTGTCTCTCTCTCTTTCTCTCTCTCTCTCCTAGAATCTGTAAACATGCACTCTCTATTGAAATATTTGTATGTGCAGACTTGATTGACAGCCTTTGCCAATTTGCCAGCGATTGAGAGTGTTCTTGTTCAAGGGTGGACATTGTAAGCTGTCTGTGCAGGCAGCACTGATGCAGAACCAGCTTGTGGTCGACCCTTCGGCATGAGGATGGACAAAGAGGGATACTTACTGGTCGCTGATGCTTACCTGGGTATCTTCCGTGTCAATGTAGCCACAGGTACACTTTGCTATATAACGTGCCATTCTGAATGAAGACTGAAAAGTATTCACAGCAAATTCTGCTTTGCATATGTGAACAGAAATAAGCACAAATTAAAAAGGAGTTTGAGGAGTGGAGAAAGACTGCGGAGTTGGGAGAGGGCGAAGAGCGGATAGGTGTGCTGCATTTTGTACATAAAGAATGCCATGTTCATAAATTTGCATATGCACAACACACACACACACACACACACACGCACACACACACACTACACACTCATGTGCACACAGGAAATACAGTGAAACCTTCCAATAAAGATCATGTATAGAAAGGCTCATCCCTTGAAAATCTTGTTTCACTTTCTGAAACATTTTTCTGTTGATCTACACCAAACCACTCCCCTTCTTCCCACCTGCCTGCCCCCCTCCCCCCCCCCCCACCCCCCTTCCCCCACTTCCCCCCACTCCAGAAAAGATAGGACAGAAATCGTGCCCTTTAAACACATTATCGATAAGGATTCATGTAAGTCGTTTCTGAGAGGTCTCACTGTCATAAAAATCCTGTTTCTGACAGGACTCATTGTCATAAAAGAATCTGTTTCTGACGTATCCTATTGTGTACATATATATATAAAAAAGTTTTTGAACAGAAAATAAATACAGTTTACATATTTTGTACATAAAGATTTGTCTTTTGTATTCCGTGACCTGTCATTTTTTTTTTTTTTTAATTGGTCTTCCGCTTGTGCCACACTAAAGACTTACCTCTATTTCATTGTGTCATGTACCTCCAAAGAGGTGTTAGGTGTGTGATGCACATTTCAAATGCTATTCATTTCCATTCTAGGGAATCTGGTTTAGGTGTGTGCAATTTCAGCACATTTCCTAGGGAAATCGGCTTTAGGTGTGTGCAATCAGACATTTCTAGGAATCTGGCTTTAGGGTGTGCAATTTCAGTTTATTTAGGGAAATCTGGCTTTAGGTGTGTGAAATTTCAGACATTTCTAGAATCGTTAGGTGTCAATTCGACTTTCCTAGGGAAATCTGGCTTTAGGTGTGTGCAATTTCAGCACATTTCCTAGGGAAATCTGGCTTTAGGTGTGTGCAATTCAGCACATTTCCTAGGGAAATCTGGTTTTAGGTGTGTACAATTTCAGCACATTTCCTAGGGAAATCTGGTTTTAGGTGTGTCAATTTCAGCACATTTCCTAGGGAAATCGGGTTTTGGTGTGTACAATTCAGATTCTGGAAATTGTTACTTTTCTAAGACAGAGAAAAGATATCACCACAATGGTGTGGCACTTTTTTTTTTTACCCTTTCCATGTGAGTGTTGTAAATGTACAAGTTTATAGAATCAAAAACACTCTATTGACAGGGTGGTGAGGGTAAGGTAGATAGTGAGGAGCCACTGAGTGACATGGACATGGAAAGGATGAAAGATGGTGGGGTGGACTCCATGTGGCCAGAAACATATGTATATGTTTCCAACTTGACCTGACGTATCAAGGCGTGAGAATCAGGCTGAAGAGCAAGTCTGTGTGTATCATCCCTGTATCCTTAACCAGGAAACCTGATGCATGTCTGTGTGTGTCATCTCTGTATCCATAACCAGGAAACCTGATACTTGTCTGTGTGTGTCACCTCTGTATCCATAACCAGGAAACCTGATACATGTCTGAGTGTGTCACCTCTGTATCCATAACCAGGAAACCTGATACATGCCTGTGTGTCTGTATCATAACCAGGAAACCTGATACATGTCTGTATGTGTCACCTCTGTATCCTTAACAGGAAACCTGAAGCATGTCTGTGTGTATCACCTCTGTATCCTTAACCAGGAAACCTGAAGCATGTCTGTGTGTATCACCTCTGTATCCTTAACCAGGAAACCTGAAGCATGTCTGTGTGTATCACCTCTGTATCCTTAACCAGGAAACCTGAAGCATGTCTGTGTGTATCACCTCTGTATCCTTAACCAGGAAACCTGAAGCATGTCTGTGTGTATCACCTCTGTATCCCAAACCAGGAAACCTGAAGCATGTCTGTGTGTATTACCTCTGTATCCTTAACCAGGAAACCTGAAGCATGTCTGTGTGTATCACCTCTGTATCCCTAACCAAGAAACCTGAAGCATGTCTGTGTGTATTACCTCTGTATCCCTAACCAAGAAACCTGATGCATGTCTGTGCTGCCAGGGGATGCTCGCCAGCTGGTGTCGTCTCAGGAGCCTCTGGCTGGCAAAGTCTGCAAGTTCTTCAATGATGTGGAAGAGGGAGAGGAGGGGGTCATCTACTTCACCCACTCCAGCACGAGATGGGACAGACGTGACCACAAGTACATGATCCTGGAAGCTGACAGTTCAGGCAGGTACATGCAGGTCTCTTGCGCATGTTTGCCAAATACAAAGCACAAAACCATGCATTATGTGTAAGGACATACCTTGTATTAGTTTATATTACATTGTGAACACCACGATTTCCAACATTCAAAATGAAAAGATTGGTTACAATCTCCACCTTCCTCATGCCAGACAGATGAACATTTTGTGACACAAAACACATGCATGTTGTTTGGTCCTGATTGAAAATGGGCTGTCGAGACAGTGACTATCTTGTGAGGTGACTTTTCCCGGGGTAAGTCTCTCAATCGATCTGCTGGCAGTGTGATATGAAAGACATTCAGCCTCCTATGCAGCATTAAATCAGCATGCATTTCCATGTTATCAGGTTCAAGTTTCACCCACGCAGATACACAGAACAGCAATCGTTTTACTTTCAGATCCATGTTTTTCATCCACAGTCATTGATGACACATGTTTGCTCACATCACACTACCATGCTGTTGAATTTCAGAGATTTCGTTCATGTATGGTGCAGTGAAACCTCATAAAAATGACCTAAAACATCCTGAAAATGAGTCTTCATAGAGAGGAAGTCTTAATGGGGAGACAGTTCTGGAATAGGCAAAGAGGAAAATGTTCCAGAACTACAAGTCTTTTTATGGAGGAGGTGTCCATTTGGACAGTCTTTAGTGAAAAATGATAACTGTATTAACTGATTAATAATATGGAACTTAACAAGGCTTTATTAAGATTTCCTACTGTACTCCTCTTTCTACACGCACATGTTTTCTTTTGTATTAAAAAAAAAATTTTTTAGTTTGTATACTTACCTGTGTAACTGCTTCTCTACTTCCTTTTCCTCCTTTTTTCTGATGCCCCCTTGCTCCTGTTTATTGTTTTTTAACATATTTTTTTATCATCCTTTATTGATTAATTTGATTGTTTATTTTATGAAAGGTTACTGTCATATGATGGAAAGACAGAGGAGGTAAAAGAACTGGCTGGTGGCTTGGCCTTTGCCAATGGTCTGACATTATCCAGTGACAGATCTCATGTCCTGGTAGCAGAGACAACCAAAGCAAGAATCATGAGGTGAGTTGTTTTGTACTACCTTTGTCTGTGGCAATTCATCTTTGTGGTAAGTATTCTATTTCACTCACTCTCTTTTGTGTGTACTCCCTTCTGTTTAGTTTGTGGTATATAGTACCATCCAGTCAGTGTGTGTGTGTGTGTGTGTGTGTGTGTGTGTGTGTGTGTGTGTGTGTGTGTGTGGAGTGTAGTCCCTTCTATTTAGTCTATGTGTAGTGTACTTTCATCCATTCAGCATGTGTGGTGTATAGTATCTTCTGTTCCTGTGTGTAGTGTATAGTTCCTTCCAATTAGTCTGTGTGGTGTGTAGTCCTTTTATTTAGTCTGGGTGGTGTGTACCACCTTCTATTTAGTTTGTTGTTAGTGTGTGTGTGTGTGTTGTGTGTGTGTGTGTGTGTGTGTGTGTGTGTGTGTGTGTGTGTGATGTGTAGCCCCTTTCATTCAGTCTGGGTGGTGTGTATTCCCTTCCGTTCAGTGTGTGAAGTGTCTACCAGCTTCCATTCAGTCTGTTTTGTGTGTACTCCCTTCCATTCAGTCTGTGTTATGTGTACTCCCTTCCATTCAGTCTGTGTTATGTGTACTCCCTTCTATTCAGTCTGTGTTATGTGTACTCCCTTCCATTCAGTCTGTGTTATGTGTACTTCCTTCCATTCAATCTGTGTTATGTGTACTCCCTTCTGTTTAGTTTGTGGTATATAGTACCATCCAGTCAGTGTGTGTGTGTGTGTGTGTGTGTGTGTGTGTGTGTGTGTGTGTGTGTGTGTGTGTGTGGAGTGTAGTCCCTTCTATTTAGTCTATGTGTAGTGTACTTTCATCCATGAAAGTGTAGTGTGTAGTGTACTTTCATCAATGATTTTCCGCCTAGCGGCTATTCTCCCCACCACATGGACTAACAACAGATGAGTCATTTTCGTTCTTTGTTTGTACTGTCTTAAATGTTAAATGTGGTTTATTTTTTCGCCTGAAGAAGACCCAAGTGGTTGAAATGCATCGTGTCTTGTCATGTGCTTTGTTTGTCAATGTCATTGGCGGTAACTAACACCCTCTCTTTCTAAATTTTGCTTCGTTCTCCGCCGTCAGTCACTCCATTTTTAAACCAGTTCTGTCAGGATATTTACATGTTTACTTGTTAAGCTAACAAGGTCTGTCTGACCATTTACAAGTATCTCCTTAAAGCTAGATCAGCTGACCATGTACAGAGATTCTGTGAAATCTAAACTGTGTTATCCTATACAAGTATATTTTTCAAGCTGAATCAGCTGACCTTTTATGAGTATACTCGTAAAACCAAAGCAGGTCTGCCTGTTCACAGTCATACTCTTAAAGCAAAAGTATCAGATCATTTACAAGTTTACTCCTAAAGCTTAACCAGCTGACCGTTTACTGGCATTAAGAGGCAAAACCAGCTGACCTTTAACAGGTACATCTTTAAAGCTTAACCAGCTGACCGTTTACTTGCATTAAGAGGCAAAACCAGCTGACCTTTTGCTTGCATGAAGAGGCAAAACCAGCTGACCTTTTACTTGCATGAAGAGGCAAAACCAGCTGACCTTTTACTTGCATTAAGAGGCAAAACCAGCTGACCTTTTACTAGCATTAAGAGGCAAAACCAGCTGACCTTTTACTAGCATTAAGAGGCAAAACCAGCTGACCTTTAACAGGTACATCTTTAAAGCTTAACCAGCTGATCTTTGACAGGTACATCTTTAAAGCTTAACCAGCTGACCATTTATAACTATATTCTTAAAGCTGAATGAGCTGACTATTTACAAGTGTAAAACTAAACCAGGCCACTATTTACAGGCATACTTATAGAGCAGCACAGTATCAAGGCAGAATGCAGTTTTGTATTGTTTCCTGTTTGTTTCACGTTCAAATGTCCAAGAAATGATTTACCATGTGCAATATAGCTTTTTTGCTTAATCTTGTCTGAAGAAGACCAAAGAGGTTGAAACATGTCATGTTTTGTCTTGTAATTTATTTGTCCCTTTTGTCAGATGGAATTATGATAATTCATTTGTAAAATTTATCAGAAAATAAACGAAAGGAAGGTAAAAATCTAGTCCTACTGTTTGCACAGTTAAAAGATTTAAAAATCCAAAAGAAAAAAAAGTGAATGAACGAATATGCAAACACTTCAAACACTTTCAAATAAAGAACAGTTTATATGTCTTTCCCAATTGTCTTGTGATGCGTTTGTTCATGTTTGGCAGATTTATTACATAAACTTTTTAAGATACAGTTTCTATTAGTTTGCTTAAGCTCTTTTTTCCAGATTGAAATGAATCTCATTAACTAGATATTGACATTGGAGGGTGGTGTGAAAGATATCACATTAACTAGATAATGACAATGGATGGTGGTGTTTTCTGGGTATCGGTTTCCTTTGAACTTCTGTACAGGACATTTGAGAATAAGATTTGTCACTATTGACTTTCAGTAGTATGACCTGCTTCCTCTCTTGTATCAGGTCCAAACTGTAATTTTTGGCTACTAGTACTACTACAGAGTGTAATCAGTAATGATGGAGAAATGTACTCCTTCTGGCAGAACTTGTATTTAACATTTCTATATGACCAACATTTATTAGCTCCTTGAAGAGATTGCTCCTACAGCTAAACAAAGCACACTTGTTGGTCTGGAGGTGGGATGGGTGTGAAGCTTCTTCCTTTCATGTGGTTTATCATTCCAGCATGCCATCAATGGTGGCTGTGCAGCTTTCTGGTGGATATGTGTCAGGGCTGTCTAATTGTAGCCTGTCAGTATTGTGACTTGGAATACTTTTCACTTTGCTCCTGCTCTTCCTTGCCTGTATGTGTGTGCGTACACCACTTGGTGCCTCTTCTTTCTGGCTTTCACTCCATCTTCCTCCATCTGATTGTGTGTGTGTGTGTGTGTGTGTGTGTGTGTGTGTGTGTGTGTGTAAGAGAGAGAAAAAGAATGAGAGAGAGTTGGTGAGCTTGTATGTTATTTCCTCTGCTACAGTTATCTGCAGGCTGGTTTGTTTGTCCGCCTATGAGTAAGAGTACACAAAACCTACTAACATGAATTTAAAGTAACGTGGTGGAGACTCTGGCTCAAAGACAAACCCGTTAAATTTGGTGCGGATACGGAACAAAGGATGGATCCCAGATTTTTTGTTCAGACAACTGTTTGACCTTGAGGTCTGCACTGTCCTGAGAGCTTTTCTAACCAACATATGATTTTGTTTGAGTGTTTTCTTTTGCATTATTGTGTCATGCGCTGTCCTGAGAGCTTTTCTAACCAACATATGACTTTGTTTGAGTGTTTTCTTTTGCATTATTGTGTCATGCGCTGTCCTGAGAGCTTTTCTGACCAACATATGACTTCGTTTGAGTGTTTTCTTTTGCATTATTGTGTCATGCGCTGTCCTGAGAGCTTTTCTGACCAACATATGACTTCGTTTGAGTGTTTTCTTTTGCATTATTGTGTCATGCACTGTCCTGAGAGCTTTTCTAACCAACATATGACTTTGTTTGAGTGTTTTCTTTTGCATTATTGTGTCATGCGCTGTCCTGAGAGCTTTTCTGACCAACATATGACCAACATATGATTTTGTTTGAGTGTTTCCTTTTGCATTGTTGTGTCATGCACTGGACAGTCATTTGTGACAAGTTTTTCCCCTTTTGTTAGCATCATGCATGATTTATTCTTTCAGAACTTCAGGGTGGACTTGCTGTTTTCATGTTCTTGTGGTCCATTGTAACCATGTGTCATCGAAAGCTGTTCATGTAAAACTCCTTACAGGCAGTTAAAATTCCTTTTTTTATTTAATAGTTTAGAAAGCTCTTTACAGATTTCATACCTGCCAGTCCAAAAACATTCTATTTTCTGTTAACAACTGGTACCCATCTCTATCCATCTATCTACATATATATATATATATATATATATATATTACTGTGTCTTAAAAGCTTTGTTTATAGTTCAATATATATATATATATATATATATGAAGAATTGTTAGCCTGCACTTGTTTTCTCCCACTACTTAATTGTTCAGCATGATATATATATATATATATATATATTATATATATATATATATATATATGTATATATATATTCATTATCATTGATAACACCAACTGAATGAAAGGGGTAAGCTATATCATCATGAAACATTTGTATCAAGAGTGACAACTGCTGCATTAATAAGAGAAAGGCGTCTTGAGTCTCCTTGTATGTTATACATAACACCACATGGATATGGACATACTTCCCTCTTTCTTATTTTCTTCAGGTGACATCTCATCCACCCCACTGCCTACCCACCCTATACACATACACACAGTCTTATATACACACGCACGCACAGCACGTGCGCGCACAGACACACACACACACACACACACACACACGCAGCATGCATGCACATGCACACACGCATGCACGCACGCACGCATGCACATGCATGCACGCATGCACGCATGCACACACTTTACTCGTCCATTGCTCCAAGTCAGAGAATCAGTATCTCAAAGAGTGGGACAACAGTTTGTATCCGAGTCTTCCATCTCTCTTGAAAACATGTTGAACAGTTATTCACTTCTTTATGTTTTTTTTTTTTCTGAGTGTTTGATTCATTGTCCAGTTGGTATCTTCCTGTGATTGATTCAGTTTCCATCATCCCAAACCCCCATATTTGTGATAGTTACACACAGACAAAGACACACACACACACCACACACACACACACACACACACACACACACACACACACACCCCCTCTTCTCTTCTCTCTCTCTCTCTCTCTCTCTCGCACGCACACACGCATACACACACATATACACATACAAGCACTACGCAAACATGAATGCAAGCACGAACGCACGCACACATGCACACATGCACGTACATGCATGCATGCATGCACATGCGCACACACACACACACGCACGCGCGCACACACACACACACACACACAACACACACACACACACACACACACACACACCACTACGCGCACATCCACACGCACACCACACACACACGCACGCACGCACGCACGCACACACGCATGCACGCACTGCGCGCGCGCACGCGCGCATACACACACACATGGCCGCACACACACACACACACACACATATATATATATTTTTTTTTTTTCTTTGTTCTTTGTATAGTGACATGTAAATGCATGTATTGGCTGTTGCTTTCTTAGTGTGTTATTTGTTAATTTGATGTTTAAGGATTAGTGCGTTATTGTTATTTCATATTGGGTAGATTCTCATTGATTTTCATATGTTCGTAGCTTTACTCATTGTTTGATAATTATCCAACATATTTTTACCCATAATCCCTATGCAATGATTATATTTTAAACACTTGTACACACTCATGCATGCACCGACAAACACACGTACGTTCATATCAAACTTTACATGCAGTCATCTTCTTCCCACTCTCCCTATCCCTTCCCTTCTCCCCCATCCTTTCCCACTGTCTAATATCACTTTTAGTGAACAGAGTTAAACAGACTAACAACAACAACAACACACACACACACACACACACACACACACACACACACACACACACACACACACACACACACATACACAAATAGCTACCAACATTATTAGATGCACATTCATTCCCCATGTTTTGAAAAAAAAAGTGTAAACACATACACATATGAAATTCCACATTATTTTCAAAGAATGCCAGGAGTGCAAGAGATAAAGAAGTAAAAGAGAGAGGGAACCAAAGGCAGAGAGAGAGAGAGGAACTGAATGAGAGGGCCAAGGAATGTGGTCAGAATACATTATCATCATGCGTGATGACAACTGCATTAATGAGAAAAAGCGTCATATGTTGCCTTGCGTGCTCTCTATAATTATATACACTGACAAACACTCTTAAAATGTGAGATTTCATTTTTGTATACATTTACGCTTTTTCATGTGGGAATGAATGTGCGTTTAAGAGCTAGGGTACGTGTGTGTGTGTGTGTGTGGTGTGTGTGTGTGTGTGTTGTGTGTGTGTGTGTGTGGTGTGTGTGTGTTTGTGTGTGCATGACTGTATGTGTATGGAGCAGGGGGGGGCAGGTGGGGGGGGGTTTGGGGGGGGGGGGGGTATTTGAAGAAAATGATGGACCTGAGTGGGAGTATGTCCATGTCCATGAATATGTTATGTATAACATGCAGACAGACCTATGGGAAAGTATTATGATGATAAACCTTAGCCCTTTCGTTCAGTTGGTGTTTTCCCTGATGAAGCAGCCTTGTGTTGTGAATATTGATTAATAATTATGTTCCAGCGTGGATTCTGTTTCATTTGATTTTCTTTTATCCATCAGACTGTCGTCTGATTCAGTGAAAAGAGATTAACTGTTGTAGTTAGTGCTGAGTATTTTTCAAGGATATTACACATATATGTGTATATATATATATGAGAGAGAGAGAAAGAGAGAGAGAGAGAGAGGGGGGGGGAGAGACAGACAGAGAGAGAAAGAGAGAGAGAAAGGAAAGATAGAGTAAGGGCAGTGGATTGTGTTCAGATTGATTCCAACTTGCATTTCACCATTTTCTGCTTCCAGACATCACATTAAAGGTCCCCGGCAGGGTCAGACAGACGTGTTTGCCAACAACCTGCCAGGGTGGCCAGATAACATCCGGCGTTCTGGTCGAGGCACATACTGGGTGGGGTTCGCCAGCATACGGCATGCTGGAATGTTTTCTCTGTTGGATTTTGCAGCCTCCCTCCCATGGATCAGATCAATGATTGCCAAGGTGATCCTTGTGATCTTCTTATTCAATGAATAATGACCAAGCACACTAACTCTTGTCCCCAGACGAAACAGTTAAGGGCACATCACTCATTCCGATGCTGCTTGCCAACAGGTGAATTACAGTCTTATCAGGTACCAATCATTAGGAACTTTACAGAATTCAGTAAAATCAGGTAAGTTGACACATCTATCAAAATATATGAACAAAGGAGACAGAGATGACAAAGTTTTCAGAACAGCCTAACCCCTGATTCCACTTGTTTTCCCTTGAAATCCAACACTTCAGTCCAGACAAAATGAATATTGTCTTAAAGAGCTAGAGGTCTTACAGGAAACCTTTCTTATCATGTTTAGTTATTATTTTGTTTTCCATGGACCAGAAATTGTAATGTCCTCTGATAAGTAGATAAAGCGGTCGGAATTCTTACTCTCTATGGTATTGTCCTTTTTTCGTTTGTTTGTTTGGGGCTTTTTTTATTTTTATTTTTTATAGTTTGCCTGATGTTGTTTCAACAAAATGTGTTATGTGAACTGTTATATGAACGGGTTCCTCACGCGGTGCTGGAATGCACTTAATGGACTTTAAAGTGTTTCACTGGCAGTTTGTCTACTTTGACTTACATGGCTTGAATAGTCATCACAATGGTAAGAACTCTAGAAATGATGTTAGAGTAATCTGTTGTTTAATATGGAGTTTTATGATAGACTGACCTGTCGAAACCACTTCCTTATCTCCATTACCCATGGAACATCTTATATCACGATTCCCATAAAAAGATAAAAATGAAGATTGGGGAGCAAACTCTTTGCTTTAACCATCAAACAGGAGTAATCTCCCTTAGTTCACAACATTGCACCTTGAGTGATTGAAATATGTTTTCACCCCTTCTCCACCAAGCGGGGATGGGGGAGGGTATTCTAGTGTTTTGACAGGTAAGTATATCGTAAGACTACTTTTAGTAGTAAAATTCCTTTTCTTCATATCAGCTTGCCCAAACAAGTGCCTGAATACCGAAAATGATGGTGAGAATTCTCACCTGAAAAACCAGTCCAATCTTCAGACTCACAAATGCATAAGGCTGACCATAGCTCTGTCTCAGAGCTCCGCACCAAACAGCCAAACAAGTCTTGGCTGCCTCCTACCTCCTTCATGGCACTGAAATCCAAGAGCCATAATATGAAAAAATAAAAGAAGCCAAGAATCGGGAACAGAAGACTAAGCCAGTTAGACCTTACATCCAGGTGTAAGTGAGCAGGAACGAACGAACGAACGAACGACGAAATTTTATTTTACCAGGGTAATGAGATAAGCAATACAAATGCTTTTTTCCACCCAGCCCTGGGGCAAAAGAAAGAGAAACAATGTAAAGATCAAATTAATGCATTTAAAGATCAAATTAATGCAAATACACATATAAAAAGAACAAAGTATAACAAGATCTTGTACAGTTCAAAACAAGTTTAGCTATTGTCCATATTATTGACAAACGAATGCAAATAGAAAAGCGCGTGAACATAGCGAACAAGGGGAAGGAAACGGGAAAGGAAAAGGCCAAGGGGTAGGTTTGGGGTAAATGGAGAGAGAGAGAGAGAGAAGGCCAAGGGGTAGGTTTGGGGTAACTGGAACGAACGAACGAACGAACGAACGAACGAATGTTTTATTGAGGGCAAGATGGATAAGCAACAATAATGGCTGTCTCACACCATGCCCTCACAAAACAAAAAACAAAAAAACAAAAAGAAAAAAAAAATCCGAATATATTTACTCACACACACACCACACACACACACATATAGTTATTTACACATACATAAATACATATACATATAGTTCATACACATATACATATGCATAAACAAACATTTAAGTATGTACAAAGCATACTGGCACACAATGTATGTATGCAGGTGAGAGCATGAATGTTGATGCGCAGGCCCCCGGCCCATATTATAGGGCAGATACCTACACAACACTTCCACTTAAACATATATTTAAAAAGTCATGAGGAGAAAGGGCACATACCTTAGAAACATTCTTTAATCTTATGAATTAGAGACAGACAATAGAAGGTAGACAGGCAACAGCTAGACAAGACAGACAGATATAGAAGGAGAGAGAGAGACAGA
Organism: Conus canariensis; assembly: GCA_033310375.1. Classification (NCBI taxonomy): domain Eukaryota; kingdom Metazoa; phylum Mollusca; class Gastropoda; order Neogastropoda; family Conidae; genus Conus; species Conus canariensis. The sequence continues at coordinate 79,838,963 of CM065723.1, forward strand.
GAGAGAGAGAGAAAGGGAGAGATGGAGAGAAGAGAGAGAGAGAAGGAGAGAGATGGAAGAGAGAGAGAGAGAGAGAGAGGCAGACAATACAGACAGACAGATAGACAAATGGCAGAGAATACAAGCAGCAGCAGAATAAAGACATAGAAGATGAGTAAAAAACATTTGAGGAAATTGGATACAAGATTACGATCCAAAAATACCACAGAAAGTTAGCTATAGCTTAGCATTAGATATTTATGATAATGTGTTTTAAACGTAGATAAGCTATTTTTATTTCTTATGTCACAAGGACTTGCATTCCAAAGTTTACCACCCGAATATGCTAAGGAAGACATGAATAGATCAATTCTGGGCCGGGGAATGGATATCAAATGTTTATTACGAAAGGTGTTTACAAGGAATTTGGTACGTAGATAAGAAGGTGCGAGATTGTTCATTATTTTGTACATAAACACACCCTTATTGAAACGACACGTGAGGGGAACAGATGAGTAAGCCAGTTAGACCTTACATCCAGGTGCAAGTGATTGCTGAATCTCCCTCTAGGCATGGAATGAAGAAAGGAAAAAAGAAAGGAAGAGCTCTAATGCTGATAAGAGCTGATAAGTAATGAAATGAAAGCATTGAGCTTATTTACTGAACATGTTTATCTCTCATTCTCACAGCCATAGGCATTGAGCTTATTTACTGAACATGTTTATCTCTCATTCTCACAACCATAGGCATTGAGCTTATTTACTGAACATGTTTATTCTCATCTACAACAGGCGTGCTTATTAGAAGTTACCTCATTTCACAACCATAGGCATTGAGCTTACTTACTGAACATGTTTATCTCTCATTCTCACAAACATAGGCGTTGAGCTTATTTACTGAACATGTTTATCTCTCATTCTCACAACCATAGGCATTGAGCTTATTTACTGAACATGTTTATCTCTCATTCTCACAACCATAGGGATCTGCTGTTAAAACACAACAAAACAAAAACAGTGTTGTCTCTTTCCAGTTATTGCAGTTGCTATCAAAAGGTGTATTTAAGTTTGTTTGTTTTTGTATGCAGTTTAATTAACTATTTATAATGCAAACACATATTACAAATGAAACAAATATAGAGATGAGATAAGATAAGATAGATGATTGAGATGCAGAAGTGAAGTTTGAAGTTGACTTATTAGAGTGTGCCATTTCACATTCTTACCAATTAAAAGGGGAGAAAACCACTCGGTATAAACTGTATACCCCTTGAATGTTGGGATACATACAGTATATAGCACAAAGATTTTGCTGCTGACTCTGTGAAGCACTTCACATGTTCCACTTAATGTAAGTTTTCTTTTCTTTTGTTAGTCTGCATTTTTCACATGATTCAAGACATGGACCAGGACAACATTTAAATAGGTCTTAGTTTCAGGAACTGACACGATGTTGGATTTGAATTTGTTGGTAGTTCTGATGTTAACGTGCTTTCAGCCCTGATGTGGAATCTGTGGTTGGTGGGGCAATGAACACTATGACCTGCTGCCCTTCTCTTTGTGATTATGTGATGTTTTTCCCTCTGACCAGTTGGTGCCACAAGAGGTCATGACCTCTCTGATACCCAAACACGGGCTTCTGCTGGAACTCGACAAAGAAGGCAACATACTGCACTCCTTGCATGACCCTGAAGGACGACAGATTTCTTCCATCTCTGAGGCAGCAGAAAGAGATGAGGTTGTTTATCTTGGCTCCTATAACCTCCCATATTTGAGTCGTATTTACCTGAAGAGGTAGTGAACATAGTTTTTCCATACATCATAGCAACAGTCTTGCATATCTACAGTTGGGAACCAGTGTCGTGTTTGTTAGTTGTTTTTGTTGTGCCTGTGCTGGGTGTCAGACACTTTGGAGTTATAAGGCTACTTACAGTCATAAGACATGTCATTCTTTGGCCAGTCTTGTATTTCCTTCTTTATTCCACCAGTAAGTCTTATAAACTGAACAAATGTAACAGAATACTAACCTAGTGGAAACATGAGAAAGCGGATGTTGAGCATGTGTGATCCAAATGAACATCCAGTCATGGGTCAATGACCCAGAAGTGACAGGTAATCAGTGGCCACAATGCAAGCAGACCACTTCTGTGGATGGCAGGCTCAGACTATCAGCACCAGTTCTCAATTTACAGTGGGAGAAAATTCCCATCAGAGTTTATTTTTACTGGTACAAACTGATTTTCCTGCTGTATAATATGATTGTGTGGCCCTAAATACTGATTTCCTTGTCCAGGAATATTGACAAACCGTACTGGTTGACACTTATGGTGCTGTTTCCCAGGTAGTAGAGTTAGACAGTTGCAATGCTGCTGAGAAGCTCAGTCATTTTTGGCCACTCTGGTGCCTACTGATGTCTGTGCCCTGTTGTGTCCAGTGATTCCACTCCCCATGAATACCACCACCAGTGAACTTGATGTAGCCGGTGTCCCAATGTCCTGTTTGCTTTACACATGATAGTCATGGTTCTTTCATTGCGCGCAAACATGAGTTTTCATGTCACCAGCTGGGCTGGGATGTTTTTGTTCTTCATGCGTAGGCTTGACTAGATGCCAGCAGGTGTAGAGCAGGAAGACTGCCGACTGAGGGCACAGAGGTGACAGAACACAGCTGCTGTACATGTCAAACCGGCTGATTTCCTAACAGAGAGAAAAACTGACAACTGGAGGAGAGGAGATAATAGTAATATCGCAAATCTGAGTCTTTAAGAACCCAAGTCATTGCTGCTAAATTGGCAAATGGGGAGGAGGGGATAGAATGTTAAAGAAAAATAACTACAGCAGGTTAAAAGAAAAAACAAAGTTGCACCAATATCATGCACTGAACTTATTCCACTCATGTATTTCTGTTTCCTTTCCTTTGTACCTGCTGTAGAATGCAACTTTTCCCAGATACATCTTCACAAAGTTCTGACAGACATTTTTTTTTCTTTTCTTTTTTGTGTGTGATATGGACAGTTGGGAAGCTTGAAAAAAGCTTTTTCCTCCCAGCAATATTTTTATACACTCAGAAATCCAGAGCTTGAAGCATTTTATTGTGGAGGTGGGGAATATCAAATGCGATGGGATGCCAGACTGTGGGTGAAGTTTGGAAAGTGTTCACGTTTGTTTTCATACCTTTTATTCATTTACAAAGTTTTCAACATAGCATTTTGACTAAACTGTTCATGAATGTAGGTCAATTACTTGGGTTGCATCACCAGATGTAAGTAGAAGTCTGGGAGGGGAGGCTATTTTCATTTGTATATTTTCATTCATACAGGAACAAGAATCATGTCCCTTTCTCAGACATTTGTTGTTTTCAATCCATATTAACCCGTTCCCTGCCTGGAACGAGTAACGCTCGTTCAGAAAACCGAAAATCGCTACGCCTGGGACGAGAGTGTCTCGCCGTAACTTCATAACAGAAAGCAGAAAAATCTACTTGGGAGACAACCCTCTAAAATGTTCTCACCTCTTCTACTGGTGTCAAGGAACGGCCCCTTTCCCTTCACGCGACCGCCCAACTGACCACATGATATGCAAATTGCGAGTTGAGAGGTGTCAGCTGATAAGCATATTCAAGATGGCAGCTCAACCTAGCACTTCGTCGACGCGTCCCGTTTTCAAGCGTTACACTGCCCTTGATGTTTTAGATGACGTTCCTAAAGTATCAAGATAGTGACGAAGAAGACCTTTGAGGATCAGATCCTGATACTAGCGATGAGGAGGAGACGGATGGGAATCAGCACCATCCACTTTTATCGGAGATACATGCTGGTGATGACGTGGCTTCATTGTTCTGTACACAAGGCAGCAGTAAAGAAAGCGCCGTTAGCGTGGGTGACGAAGCGGAAATTGCCGAACGCGTGCCGTCAACGAGCACTGCACCCCCTCCTTTCTTGATGAACGGGGTGGTGGACATGGTACGGGCTCAGAACGACGGTGAAGGTCCCGTGGAAGCGGCCGGGGGCGTGGCATGGGGCGTGGTCAGCAACAGCTGATCAAAGAATTGTGAGAAAGAGGTGCACAGCCCTTCAACCTTGCTGTTGTTTTGACTGGGAATTCTGGTCTGAAAGTCAACTGTGCCAATTTTCAGCTGTACAAAGTTCCAGTCATCAGTTCCTTCATGACCAGAAACCGGTTTCAGGCAAGTAGCTCTACTTTTCTTTTGTTGTTGTTTTTTTGTTTTTGTTTTTACTACATGATTCTTCATTCCTCGACTATTCATTTTCTGTATTTCTCTTCTTTGCCCTATTTCCTACTGAAACCACATAATTATGGCAAATAATGACTGTATGGATAGGTGGGACTCTGTGTGTGTGTGTGTGTGTGTGTGTGTGTGTGTGTGTGTGTGTGTGTGCGCGCGTGCCTAAGCATTATTTATTTCTGTATGCAAGTTTTCCATATAAGTTTGTTCATTTTGTAAAACACAGAAGCACTCATTCACAGCAGATTTTTTGTTTTGTATCATTGTAGTGTTTTTACATTCATGTGTGTGTGATACTGTTAGTGTGTGTTTGTGCTTATGTGTAATGTATGTGTGTGTGTGTGTGTGTGTGTGTGTGTGTGTGTGTGTGTGTGTGTGTGTGTGTGTGTGGAAGCTGTTTGTGTGTATGCATGTGTTGTGTGTGTGTGTGTGTGTTCGTGTGTGTGTGTGCTCGACTGTGGGTCTCCTTACTGTGTGTGGTGCCGTGTGTGTGTGTGTGTGTGTGTGTGTGTGTGTGTGTGTGTATGCGTGTGTTGTGTGTGTGTGTGTGTGTGTGTGTGTGTGTGTGTGTGTGTGCTCGACTGTGAGTGCTTACTGTGTGTGGTGTCATGTGTTTGTGTGTGTGCGTGTGCGCGCGTGTGTGTGTGTATGTGTGTGAGTGTGTGTGTGTGTGTGTGTGTGTGTGTGTGTGTGTGTGTGTGTGCGTGCCCAATTGTGGGTCTGTTTGGTGTGTGTGTGTGTGTGTGTGTGTGTGTGCCCAATTGTGGGTGTGCTTACTTATCTTGAAACTTTTATTCTGTATTTCAGATTCTTCTTCAGTTTCTGCATTTCAACAACAATGCAGCCATGCCAGTCGAAGGTGATCCAGGGTACGACCAGCTCTACAGGATTCAACCCATTCTGGATCATCTGCATGAAAAGTTCCGGGAAGTGAATTTTTTTCTCACCTGTGCGTGTGTTCATGATTTTGTCAATGCTGTGACCAGACTGAGTGCCATCAGTGAAAGAAGACCATGTGGAGTAAAATTGTGAAGCAGGGAATGCAGACAACCTGAGGATTATGTCCAAGACCTTGTACGGCAAGTGATGGATTCCTATATAAAACAGCGTAGCAGTAATGTAAGTATTTGTGTAAAAACTAACACAATTCCTACAGTGTTTCGTGTGATAACAAATGCATGCAATGTGTGTGTGTTTTTCTTTTTTCTTTTCAACAATTGTTTATTTTTTTTTCTTCAGACCTTTTTTTCCATGGTTGTCATTTTGAACATTTACCAATAAGTATTATACTATAACAATTTGGACCACACTGTATACTTACAGTGATGCTGAGTAAACACTAACAGAAGGTTTTGTCAGTGTTGTAACGTGTGTGTGTTCAGAAACTGTTCTTTTTTTGTAAAACCACCATTGATACATCCCTGTCCATCCCCTAATGGCCAACAAAACTAGATTATATTATATAGCATCATAGCTTAGGGTAAAAGGAAAGAGAAGCTATAAAGTCCAAGTCATATGTCAACAAATAAATAAACAGTGATTGAGGTATTGAACCTACCCCAAATAGTAAAATTATGCCCCTTTCTAGTAGAACTGGGGTACCCCCAGTAACATACAGATTGTTACACAGAGGGACATTTATTGACAACAGTATGAATCCCAGATGTTTGTAATGTTGTTGAGCTACCACCCAAAGATATTTTTGCTGTGTTTAGTGGGCTTTTATTTGCTCAATTGTTCAAAAACTTCACATTGAAAACAAAACAAAAACTGTTTTATCACATGTTATTAGTGTGAACCATCATCATAACAAACAAAACCAATATAGAATGATGTGAAATTGTAGACAAGGGTATAAGTAAGTAATCTACAAAAAATCTAACAAATAACTCAAGAAATGGACGAATAATGTACATGTTAGTGAACATACCGTGAAAAGCATGATTATGCCCCTTTTTACCCAACAAATAGTACCCCCAATTATGAGCAGATTGTCATCAAGAACAGCATTCCTTGGGATTTATATGACTGTCATGTGTTAGTTCTGATGTTGAACAATTAGTCACACCACTTTTTCATTGTTTACACTGATTTTATATGGTGCAATTTGTTTATGTATACTTGAAAACTGTTCTTTTTGTAAAACCACCAACATATGTATCCCTGTCCATCCCCTAATGGCCCACAAAACTACATTATTGTGATATAGCATCAAAGTTTGTGGTATAAGGAAAGAGAAGCCATAAAATCTAAGTCATATGTAAAGAAATACATAACAGTGATTGAGGTACTGAACCTACCCCAAATAGTAAAATTATGCCCCTTTCTAGTAGAATTGGGGTACCCCCAGTAACATACAGATTGTTACACGGAGGGACATTTATTGACAACAATATGAATCCCAGGTGTTTGTAATGTTGTTGAGCTAACACCAAAAGGTATTTTTGTTGTGTTTAGTGGGCTTTTATATGCTCAGTTGTTCTAAAACTCTCACATTGAAAACAAAACAAAAAACTGTTTTATCACATGTTATAGTGTGAACCATCATCATAACCAACAAAACCAATATAAAATGATGTGAAATTGTAGACAAGGGTGAAAGCATGATTATGCCCCTTTTTACCTAAAAAATAGTACCCCCAGTTATGAGCAGATTATCATCAAGAACAACATTCATTGGGATTGATATGACTGTCATGTGTTAGTGCTGATATTCAATAAATAGTAAGACCACTTTTTCAGTGTTTTGACTCATTCTGTTTGGCGCAATGTGTTTGTGAATACTCGAAAACTGTTATTTTTGGTAAAATTTTTATAATTATGTCAATTTCTGCTATACTAATTGTCAACATAATCAAGCCATTTTGATAGGACATTGTAGACAAATGCATAAGAACAAAACATGCAAAAAATCAAAGAGATCTGTCAAGAAATAAGTGAGCAGTAACCATTTCATTGAACCTACCTAAAAAAGCTAAATTTTACCAGGGCATACAGATTTTCAAATGTGCTATTATACTGTGGCAGTGAAGGGGTTAAATTCAGTTGTAGGTCAAACCCACCCCCACCCCCCTCACATCACATAGCGCTTTAATTTCTTGTTGAATATGTTTTAAAACTGTAAGTGTACATATTGGCCTTTTCACTTGTCAACTCAAATAAATGAGGAAGTCCCTAATTCCAACTGTGGTTGTTCAGATTCACACTATGAGATTACTGAGCCTTGAGATTACCATACGGGCGAACCCTGAATGAATGAATTGATTGGCGTGTAGTGCTGGCAGCTTGAGCAACAGGTTTTTGGAGGCAGTTTACGCATAGAATGAAAACACCCACTGTGTCAATACTTTTCTCATGCAGTGATCCTCTGTCACCCATTATGACCGGTCAGTGATTGGCAACTTGTTGACATTGGGGCAGTGACAGTATGGCGTAGGGTTGGTATTTCTGTGCCATTGTTCAAAGAGCTGGTCTTGAATTGTGTGTCATAATGAAGAAAAGAGTGTGTACGTTTCAGACATTGGCTAAAGGCAAAGAAAGTGTAAAGCCAGCACAGCTAGTGACTCTGCAGACCCCTGTGATGGAATCTCTGTGAAACGTACGTGTGTGTGTGTGTGTGTGTGAGATTTACAAATGATGTAAAACTTGAACAATCTAAAGTACATTTTGCTATATCCTAAAAAAAAAATTTGTATCGTTTCTGATTTTGTGCAGCCAAAATAGCAAGCTTTCTGTATTTCTACATTAAAAAGCATTTATCTTGACCAGATGTGGTGACTCAGATTAGCCACTTCCAACTAATTTCATAGTATTTTTGAAAATGTTTTTTAAAAAATGTGTACAGGTGTAGCTTTGGTTAATAAAGAAGCCTCGAAACCTATTGTTTATTGACCATTGATGTTATCTCCCAGCTGTCCAGTGAGACTGGCACCATATGAAAGGTGCTCACTCATCATCACTGACCCATGACAATAGGTCAGAGAGATGGCATGGCACCATATGAAGGTGCTCACTCATCATCACTGACCCATGAAAATAGGTCAGAGAGATGGCATGGCACCATATGAAGGTGCTCACTCATCATCACTGACCCATGACAATAGGTCAGAGAGATGGCATGGCACCATATGGGAGGTGCTCACTCATCATCATTGACCCATGACAATAGGTCAGAGAGATGGCATGGCACCATATGAAGGTGCTCACTCATCATCACTGACCCATGACAATAGGTCAGAGAGATGGCATGGCACCATATGGGAGGTGTTCACTCACATCATTGACCCATGACAATAGTCAGAGAGATGGCATGCACCATATGAAGGTGCTCACTCATCATCATTGACCCATGACAATAGGTCAGAGAGATGGCATGGCATGCTTGCAGTCACGGTCTCCACCACTCTTCTGCTACGCCGACTTCTTTTCAAGGGAACAACAATTACTTCAGAATGTGGGTTGAATAATTATGCAAATTTTATGCAGAAAATCAGCATTGCTGAATTCCATCAGTCATCCACTACACCTCGTTTGTGGAGAAGCCGTGTGATATTGCATAAGTCAAGCAACTGGAAAACCATATCTTGAATCATGATCATCATCGAAGTGGTCAGAAACAGTGCCCTACAGACGGCACATACATAAGACCTGTGCAGACAGGAACACCATTTTTACTGTTTAAAAGTAGTAGTGTTTAGTTACACTAACCTGTCCAAGCCAGTGCCTTATTCCTACTTGGTGTGAACAATTGAATTGGTATGAAAACTGTCCGGGAGAGATGGGAGTAAATTCATGCCTTCAATTGCGTCTGCTATCCACCGACTTTTTGATATTCTGGCCCTTACTTGGACAGTTAAATCTGAGAAAAGGGAACTTTCCCACTTATTTTTAGATATACTTACTTGCCCAAAGCCTAGGACTCTCTCCCATCTCCCTGCTTCTTGCCGGGAAAGACAGAGAACCTGCAAGCTGAAGTGACATGCATGTCATGGGAATCATAATTGAGGTGATAGGATGTATGGATTTAATTCCCTTCTCTTACAGAAACTGGAGGGTGGAAATACTCTCTTCCAGAAACTGGAGGGTGGAAATACTCTCTTCCAGAAACTGGAGGGTGGAAATACTCTCTTACAGAAACTGGAGGGTGGAAATACCTCTTCCAGAAACTGAGGTGAAATACTCTTTACAGAAACTGGAGGGTGGAAATACTCTCTTCCAGAAACTGGAGGGTGGAAATACACTCTTTCAGAAACTGGAGGGTGGAAATACTGGTTGTGTATGGCGATGTTCATGCCCAGCAGGAAGGAGGTGTTTGTTCGAACTGGAAAGATTGAGAAAAATTCCCAAAGAAAATGAAAAGCATCCATCTTCTACCCAAGTAACAACATGTCAGATGAAATTCTGACGGTTTTCATCTTCAGGAAATCAGATTTCACAGGTTTTCCACCCAGATGATGATGATGTATGAGATGTACTCAAAAGTATACTTTATGCAGACTTTTTTCTTTGAGGCCCTCTTAATTTCTGTGCCTGTTTGGGGCAGGACACCACACAGTTCATTCTGGTCACCCCATATACAGACTGTATACAAGTTCATCAGGCCAAAGTCCAGCTCTCCACTGTCAGCAGTCGGTGGCAGGTTTTTGGCAACCCACCAGATGGACCAGTCTGCACAGCCATTCCTCTGTCTTTCAGTACTGTTGTTAAAGTTTAATGAAAATAGACTGTAGGAATATAAATGGAATGAGACTATCGCTATTATCTGAAAGAAGAAAAAGCCCGGTGTGTGCGTGTGTGCGTGCATGCACTTGTGTGGATTGTTTATACCTACAAACCTGCTGTCTTTTTAAACATTAATTCTGTCTTTTTCATCCTCTTGAATTTTTATTATTATTATTTTTTTTTTAGCTTTTGTGAACTCTGGACAAGAGAAAGGGGTGGGAGGCTGTGGAGGAGACATGGGTGAAAATTAACAGAGCAGGGAGAAAAAACGTTTTGTATTTTACCAATGATCCCACGTAACATGTTACTTCTTTCCACCTATTGCGTAACATCTGTAGTGAAAATATTAACTAATGGGAAGGGGAGGGGGTGAGTTAAGGTAAGGTAAGGTAATGTTGCTTATATCCCAGCCAATCGCCAACGGCCATATCAGGGTTGTCACCACGCTGAAGTCAACTCGCAAAGTCATCAAAAAAAAAGAAAAACACACACACACATACCACACTGACGAGGGGAAATCATAAACTGGATGGTTCGCTGTTGCTGTGAGATTTTTTTCCCCCACTTCTCTATTCATTCTCCTCATTCCAAAATTCTTTTATTAAGCAAAAAAGTATTCATGTAGGAATCAACTGAATTGAAACAGTTGTAATAATGCTTACACAAATGTGCAGAACCAAATGTGTAGATTGCCAATGTCCTAGAAAATCCAAAGTCTGACACCCCATGATGTTTCAGTCCTTCAGTCAGTTTGATTTGGTCCATTACAGTCTGCTACGAGAAAGCAAGTCAAAGGGAGTTCAGCCAGGTAGAAAAACAATCTTGCTGAAAGCTTTGGTCACTCTTTGATTTTTGTGGTTTTTCGGGGTGGTACCCATTCCCCTTCCCAACCCCCACCCCTTCCTGACCAAAAAACTTGGCATAAAAAGAATTTGCAGCATAAATTAATCTGTTATGGATCGTTTGCATGAGCAGCCACAGATATGAAGCTGTACTTCAAAGTTCAGCTATATGACAAGCATTAACATGCTGTGTAGGGATGGGAGGCTGTGTAGGAGACAGGGGTGTATCTGCACCACTTTCGCCGTGTCTGTCAAGCTATACCCATTTTCAGCCATTCTTCACATCATCAGTTCACTGTAGACTATTGACATGTTTTGTCAAGTACTTTATCCTTTATTTTCTAGTTCCCATGTGGACTGTCTTATCTGTGTCTGCATTAACAAGAAGTCACTTTACTAATCTGAGACTCTTTCGTACCTTCCTGACTGAAGAGTTTCAGAAATTGTGACACACTTTTAACATTTTACAATCAAAATTAACTGGATAGTAGTTAAATTTGCCAACAACTTTCCTTCAGCAACATTCATTCTGTATTCAACAAATGTCAAAAAATAACGTATATTCAAGATGAACCAAAGAGAAAATGTCACTTTCCCAAATTATCTTGGTATTGGAAAGCATCCAAACAAAATCTCGCCAATCCAAAGATTTCTGGTTTAACCCTTTCACCGCCATAGGCGCCATTTGGCGACAATGTGTGTCACCGCCAAAGGCGCCTTTTGGCTGACCAGTTAGGGTTACCTAACTCCCGATATTCGCACTCTCTAATCTGATGAGACAGAAAGCCAGAAAGAAATGTTATAGTTGGGTGATTCCCTGACCTGTGCTCACAGCCATTCTGCTTCATCAGAGCGCTGTTCAGTTAAGTGTTCTTTATCAATTTATTCTGATTGTTTTTCCATTCATTATGACGTCACAACCAAGCACTTCACCTGCTCAGCCTGACTGTACATTTACCACAGATCAGGTACTGGAAATATTGAAAAGACGGTCAGTTGATACTGAATAAGATAAAGAACACCCAGATGGTGAGCAGCAAACATCTGGCTACTTGAAGGGGGGGCTTGACCGAATTATCACAGTGGCTGACTGTTGGAGGCATGCCAACTGGCTGAGCAGTGCTCAGTGCATCACACACACACACACACACACACACACACACAAAGAGGCCCTTGAACAAGCTTAGTGTTGCTGGCTCTGGGCCAACTTTTTGTGCCCATCACACAGTGAGAGAGGCCTTATAGGGGGTGAGTGGCAGCCACGAGATAATGAATGAACTGCAAGCCCAGCTGACTTGCCATGAATCGAGGTCGAAGGGGGCGTGGCTGACTGACTGACATGTGTCAAGAGGTCTGCTGCAGAGAGAGTTGGAGTGGTGGGCTGCCCTATCAGACTGCTGGCGATTATAGAGACCCACAGGCAAGTGAATGACTGTTTTCATAGAAAATATTGCTTTGAAAAATGAGAGTGAAAGGGATGTATGTGTTGTTGTTGTTGATGTGCATGTGTGTGTGTGTCGTGTGCGCGCGCATGTGTGTTTGTGTGTGTTCCCTTTTCTTTCTTTCATGTGTGTACGAGTGGGGCATAAGAAAGTGTGTGTGTTGTGTTGTGTGTGTGTGTGCGAGTTCCCTTCCCTTGTTTCTTTCATGTGTGTGCCAGTGGGGTGTAAGCAGTTTGTTATGTGTGTGTGTGTGTGTGTGTGTGTGTGTTGTGTGTGGTGTGTGTGTGTGTGGTTTCTTTTCTGCATAACCTCATTAGTCATATCACTAATTATTCCTCTGAATGTCGTTTCAGGAGTGCTGGTGAACAAGGATGATTTTCAACCTGTGGACTTCTTCCAGTTCTTTTTCTGCTGTTGGGGTATGTTGATTTATTGCTGGTTTTTTTCATTTTTTCTGTTGGATATTACATACTTTCTGGTCTTTATTTTGTGAGTGGAGTATTTTTCCTTCTTTGTTCAGAGTTTGATTGCATGCTTTCTTCTTTTTTATGTTGACATTAAATATAGCATTCAATTTTTTTATTTTCCATTTTTTTTTCACTTGAAATTACCAAAAATTTGAAATTGTTGTTGTCTAACCATTACTAACATTCTATAATTTAACAAAAGTACAGTTTATTTCCTCCATTTCCCACAAAACAGCATGAGAATTGGTTGCTTAGTTCCAGAGATATCCGCATTTCACACAAGCTGGTATGAAATGCTGAACAACTAAGTAGTGGGGGAAAACAAGTGCAGGTTAACAATTCTTCAGTCATTGTAGTAATGACTTGGCAAAGATTTGAACTTAAAAAAAAAAAAAAAGGAAAAAAATTGAAGATGAAGAAAATGGGGGGGAATATATTATAAATATGAGAAGCCCTTCCCTGGCTGCCTGAGAGAACCATCATAATCCCTCTTGAAGGCGCATTTATTTGTATTGCCTGCTCCTAGGCCTTTCGTCCCTGGATCGGACTCATCAGGGAGACACGGCTGATTGTGTCTGTGCTCTTGGTGTCAAATAGAGACACACCACACAGTCCATAATTCTGTGGTGTTCTCACCACCAAGGGTTCAAAAAAAGAATCCAACAGCACCCCCAAAGCAGCCAGCGAAAGGTAGTAAATGGAACAAAACAAAAGTGTGGAGAGGAAAAAAGTTTCTGAAAAACTAAAAGCATTATTCAAACAATATAAAATGCAGGGGACAATCTTTGAGCCTATGCTTGAGGATCCATTCAAGGATGCAAGGGAGATCAAAAGGTATGGAACAGTCTGAGTGGTCAGCTCTGCTATTCAATAACCCAAGCATTGTGAGTGGCTAAGAATGGTACAGAACAACCTTTACTTGGATCTCCTAAGAGATGCGATCTCCCACTGATTGACCAAACAATATAATGCTGAACAATTAAGTAGTGGGGGAAAACAAGTGCAGGTTAACAATTCTTCAGTCGTTGTAGTAATGACTTGGCAAAGATTTGAACTTTAAAAAAAAAGAAAAAAAAAAAGGAAAAAATTGAAGATGAAGAAAATGGGGGGGGGGGGGGGGGGGGATATATTATAAATATGAGAAGCCCTTCCCTGGCTGCCTGAGAGAACCATCGTAATCCCTCTTGAAGGCGCATTTATTTGTATTGCCTGCTCCTAGGCCTTTCGTCCGCTGGTATGAAATAGATTTTCTGAAAAATGGCTGGCGATGGGGATTTATGCAAAATAAAATGTCTGGCGGTGAAAGGGTTAATCCCAAGACTTGTATCCCTGTACTGACATCCTGAAAGCGGATGAAAAGAGGCTGTGGTGAGGGCTCAGGTCATTTCACTTGAATTTTCACCCCCATTTAAAAAAAAAAAAAAAAAAAATTTAAATGCAACAAAAATACATAAAAAAGCATTATGGGTGGATACTGCAAAGGTATTATGGATGGATACTGCAGAATTGACAGTTACTGTCCACCTAGAACATATATACACTCCCTAACCCACCAGATTACAACAAAGAGCTGGTATTTATAAACTGATTGAGGAAAAAAGTGTATGAAGAAAAAAATTGTAAAGACTTTCTATAACAAAGACAGAAGAAAGAAGCACAAAAGCAGAAAATCAATAATAAAAAAAAAAGGGCAAAAATCAAAGAGGCATGGACAAAACATGCAGAATCAACCAATGACAGGAAAACTGTTGGCACAGTTCCCTGTGGATGATCTGATAACATCAGTCTGTTAATAATCTCCTCCTCTTTCACTTGCTGGACATGGTCAAACACAGAGTTCACTTTTTCTCTCACCATCACACCATTCTGTACAGGATGGTTGTACACAACTTTTATTACAGGTTTTTTCTTTTTTTTTTAATGTGACATGAAATGACTGTACACTGAAAGTGATCCATACAAAGACAGCAGGTATGAACTGAACTATACAAAATTCATGCACACTTGTTCCTGAAGCAACTTTGCGTCAAAACGAGCTCTACAACTTGGCATACAACAAGACAATTCACTCTTACTCTTGAAGGAAAACAGATTTTAAAAAGCACACACACACACATGCACACACACACGAACATGAACACACACACACACACAAACAGCACACAAGGTTAATACAGTATACATGATTCTTTACACTTACAAAATATTATTCCCAAGTTTAGATATTACATATAAATACACATAATATTCTTGTACAATCAAATAATGTGATAACCATTGCACAGTTTAGTAGTAGCAGTAATAAAATCAGTACAAAAAAGTTTACTGGTTTCAAGTTGAAAACAGAACAGACCACGAGTCCAGCTTTTACAAACATCTACTTGAATGGTTAAGCACACCAACAAAGCTGACCTGCCCTCAGATTCTGGGGCTGAAAACAAAACAAAACAAAAGGTGGTTTGCAACACATGCAGGAGTTCCTACAAACAGCACAACTGCTATGCAGGTGTTCCTACAAACAGCACAACTGCTATGCAGGTGTTCCTACAAACAGCACAACTGCTACCAATTCACCAAGTCCGTCAACAACACCTCTTTACAACAAGCAGGGCAAGGGGAAGCATTCCGTAAAGCAGCTATGGTCTGTTGAGGTAGTACATGCCGACAGAAATAAACGTGGAAACTAACACACTGAAATACAAGTTCTGATATTGTTTTAACTACTGTCTAATGTGTTTAGTTCATCATAGAAAAGAGTACCTTTTAAGTTTTCTTTTGTATTTTGATGGGGAAAAAGCATGCTGAAACCAGTCCATGCTGTGTCTGATGTTCCTTGAACAGTCTTTCACAGCTGATGGTCAAATGTATTCAAAACAGCAGGGGAAAACATCGTTTAACAACATTCACATTTTCCCCACGAGAAAAAGCAAAATAAAGCACTATACTGCTGGAAGCACTGAAAGGCCGGAAGATATTTTTATTTCCAGTGCCCCTGAGGGAAAAGCACATACAATGGACACCAATGCAGGAGTAGCCAGAAAGCAAAGAAGTAAAGAGACGTGCATCGATTGTCCTCACAACGCTGTCTCACTCGCTTTATGACATGCATTACATGAAAGCGAGCACAACAAGGTTGATCCATGATCTGTCTGGTTTACCATAAGACCACCAATTTCTAATGCTCAACATTTTACGGTGTTACAACCTTAAAAAAAGAAAATTTAAGAAAAGAAAAAAATATTGAAAGAAAAGACTTTCCACGAAACGGTTTTCTTACTCTTTTCTCTACACCTCCTGACAAACTGACTGCCTCCTCATTTACAAATAGAAGAAAAGAAAGAAAGAAAAAAAAGCAGATAAACGGTTTGATTTGGAACAACTCTAAAGTTATGAGTTGTTTTGGGCAACAAACCCTGCCTATGTGGATCCCTGAATCGTTCAATTCATAAACAAAAAATCAGATTGTTTTTCTGGGTCATGTCTACCTCACGGCCAATGACGGAAGGAAAAGTCAGCACAAACAGCAAAAGAACGAGTCTGATCTAATGACCTCTACATGCAGTCAAACTATGTCTTCTTCACACACACAAACAATGAGCAGATGAGGATTTGTACACAGTGGAATGACTACGGCACAACTCTCACAACAAGGATAAGACAACAGATATGCATGTAGCTTTAACTCTTGACACAACTGAAAGCCCACCGTTCACACACAGATACCATGAGAACACCATGAATCGGGGGACCAAAATAACAACCAACATCCATATACCATGTTTATTTAAGCTATTCTGTTTTAAATCGTACAAAAAAAAGATTCTTGAATGTGTGGCATTTTGTTCATTGGCCTATAACTGTGGGTTTGAGTGCATTTAGACGCAACAGGACCAACACAATGCATTCTGATCTGTACATCACCACCAGGAAAACCGCAGTTTGCACAAACCTTTACATAAAGGAAAATAAATATTACTGATAATCTGACATCAGAAAAGCATTTACTCCGAGTTAAAAAAAAAAATTACTTCACAAAACATTAAATGCACTATACTATAGGACAGAAAGCCTACTCTTTGTTATCTCCTTGCGACCCCACCATTCCACAACTTACGTCTGAGACAACAGAACTTAAATATCATGGTTTGTATATACATCCAGATGACAGAAGCCACAAGCCAGTATATTTGATACTTGTGACCTTCGCATGACATGCCCAGAGCCTGGTAAGTAAGGGACTACAATCCTACACTACCTAAACATATGGATACCACGGGGGATTTAATGACAACACTAACCCCCTAGTCGGTACTATCCTAAGTCGTGCCGTCAATGTCTTTATCAACTCTATTAAGCAGGACTTCCTGAGTCGTGGCTACAGTCTGGGTAGGTAAAGACAGAGAAAACACCCTGCAACTCCTCTCCCAAGTATGTCCAGTCCTTTCAGACATCCAACTTTAAATACATTTCCAAACCAGTTCTATATTCCTTGTGGAAATTACAGGATTCTAATGAAAGTCAAATTCTGCCTGCAAAGTACATCCATAAGCAATTATTCTGCAAGATGATGTCAACTCCATTTTTTCGGTGTGTGCAAAAGAAGTATCACTTTTCACACACACACCCCTGCCCACTCTTCCCTTCAAGAGTACAATCTGGTAGCAGTTAATGTAGTCTTTTTGATTTTGAAAGTTTTTTTAAAAAAAAGAAAAAAAAAGTTGACATCCACAGGCAAGCTAGACCAAACATGTTGTCATCTTCTACAGTCACTGAAAGGGAGCTGCTAGCAATGAGTTCAGCACATAAAGACAATGGCACAAAATTGCACATCCACTGTCTCATGGCTGGACCTTGTCATGACAGAGGCTGATACTACGGAATATTGACAGACACAGCAAGCACTGCAATGGTGTTGCCTTTATCAACCAAAACTCATCAGTCATGGTGTGACTACACAACTACTTGGCATAGTGGATACACTGGGAGAATGAGGACTTGACAGACCCTGAGATCGTTATTTCACAAACAAAAACTTGTGTTTCCCTAATTGTGAAGCTGGCAGTTGCTAACACAACACACTCACACTCCTCCTGTGAAGATGCATCCTCAACATCCCATTCATACCTGTGGTTATAAACAGCCCGAGGCTCCACCAAATACATGCAAACTCACATATGCCCAGGTTCACCGACTGGATTATGTGTTTAGAATACAAAAATTCATACCTTTGAAAACATCTGACAGTATGTCTCATCACCTTTAACAACATTCCAAGATGTAAACACCTGTTGCATAAATACTCTGTGTCCTATGACACACGCCAGTAATGTACACTTGTCACTCACCTTGCATTTATTCCACACTTAATCCAAGAGGTATTCTTTTGTCCACTTCAAAGTAAACTCAGTTTTTGTGCTTTTTAACGTTCAGTATCAACACATTCAAAACAACAGTGTGAACAAAGTATATTAAAAAAAGAATTATGAGATATGAGATACGTGTGAAGATCACTCCTTCCACCATACCATTTACAAAGAAATACTTGGACTTGGAAACGGCTGAGGGGAGCCACCAATAATTAATAATGGGACTGTCCTATCTCCACTCGAACACAAACTGCTAAGTACATTATCAGCAGCACAAATAAAGCACCTTCACAGAATAGAAAAAACAATGATCAAGTCAATACACCAACAAATCAATACAACACACCAAACTGCCGGAATGGTACAAGGAAAACTGTTCAGATTTGAAAGAGTGTCCAGTGGCCTTATTTACATTCAAGCCAATAAGCACCTGTGTCATCCCCTGTGTTCCAACAAGTACGTGTTGTTGCCAGTGGTCGACAAAGAAACAAAAAAGGCAGAGGACTAGGGAGGCATACTGGCTAACCTTCTGGAGTTCAGATCAGGGGCCATGGGGTGAAAAAAGGAGTTGCATTCTTACCTATTAATCGTTTCTCCAAGCCGAGTGGCTAAACAAATAAATGTTACTTTCTACTGCCTGAAGTTGCTGCCATTTGCAGAGCATCATTTTGTCTAGGTTTACCAACATTTTTATCAGCCTTCTCAGAAATCGCCCATGCCCTACTTTAAAAAAAAACATTCAATTTTTATACATCAGGATTTTTTCCATAAATTCAGAATCTGGGGATTTACTTTAAAAACTGTGTAATTCACAAAGGATTCAAGCGGGTTAACAGCTAAGTTGAAGTACCAGACAAAATGTGTCGTCAATTTCACTCTCAAAACTTCCTAAAAGGTTTATGTTTTTGTGTTTTTCTTTTGCCTCATCTGCTAACTACATAAGAGTCGTTACCTTTATACTGTTATTTCCAGCTGGATGTCCACAGTCACACTGTGCTTTGTCCTGTCACATCCCTAGCGCAGGTAATCCACAGGGAGCTGCTGATGTCAAGCTGTCATGGTGGTAACCCACCAGAGGGGACGCTGCACTCTGGTAAGTTAGTATAGTGGTGCTCAATGGCGACTGTCCCCAGCGGAGCCTGTTCTGACCCAACACTTGCAGACACATCCATTCAAAGCATGAAACTCAACTGTGTGGTTCCAATCTTCCCAAATGAACCTAGATCAAACTCCACTCTGTGACCCAGCCGGTCAGAGAAAAAAAAAAATTTTTTTTAATCACTTCAAGTGCACAGTACAGTTACTTGCCTCGATTTGTTATTGTCAACACTGGTATCTTAAATAAAATCTTTTTCTTTGAAATGCACTGTGACATACTTGCAGTGACTCGCCGATTTTGTTAACACGATGCCCATCTCATTCAAAGTATACATCTCTATCCAATTTTTATGCAACAAAATGCAGGTAGTCGTACAGCAGTTTTTCAACACAGCTTCTCACCATGGCATACTCTGGTTCTTCTCTATCATGCCAGACACTTACATGTAATGCATCAGAATGAGAGGGAAAAGTAAGTTCATTTAACAGCTCTTTTGGGTGCTCTGCACTCTTATCATCATAATACTCTAAGCATTGCTAGGCAAATGTGTATACTATCTGTACACTTTTGTCAGTCACTGCTGTTCAATTCGTAACATACCAAGACTTTTAAGATAATATTTCACTTCTGGCACCAACTACATCTGCTTTGTAAATCACATTTAAAATCCAATAAACCCCTGGTTTGTAAAAAACTAAATTAGTCCCAAAGCATGGCAAAATTATTACAGGGTCAGCATTGCCTGAAGAGAAACATTTGGTGCAAGACACAGTGGTTGGATATGATGAAGCAGGATTTGTCACAGATTCAATCTCCAATCCACGCTCGAAATACCAGTGTATGTGACAGTATTTTCTCTTTGATTTAACAAACATGCTACGCAATTTTCATAATGTTTGTGATGTAATTCACTGCACATGTAAATCTTTTTTGTTTCTTTTTTTTTAAAGAATTTTCCTCGTCTAAACAGGCACCTGGTAAACATCACATTTTTTTTTTCTTGAGGAATCTGCAACCTTGACAAAACATGTCAAGCTTAATGTGTGATCAGTGTAAGCATCCTAGAGTTGTTCCTGTTCTTGATGTTTTTTGTTCGTTTTTTAAATGAAAACAAACAGATTTGATGCTCCACAAACGTTATAAGACAGATACTCTTAAGAAAGATCACACACCATTCTGTTGGTGAACAACCCACTCTCTGGATTCCCTGTCATTTTGTCATTACTAAAACAAAATTCTTGCTGGACTTATCACATGTGAAAAGATAAGCAGTGAACTTGGCAGAAGAAATGCAGAATTGTGCTGGCTGTGAAGATCACCTGTGTGCTAACATGACAGTCCAGTCCCCAGCCTTCAACAGCCCTGCCATGCACATCGATGCACACACCCAACATTGTTCTGCTTCATCTTCAGTCTACAAGCAGGCAGGTCCGATAAAATCTTGTGCGCTGATATGCATAGAAAAAGCAATGATGTGTAGGCTTGTCTTCAAACGCAAACAGACTAAAATATCTTTGTATAAAGTGATATGGTTATAACAGAACAATTGTGAAGATAAAGAACAGAACTAAGATTCCTCTTGCCTTTGTCCTTACTTTTTTCCCTTAAAGATAAGGAGAGACGATTCTTTTTAATAATTAATACTCTGAGTATCTTGAACATCACACCAGTAAAACTAACAACAGCAGGCTTAATCATACTTCTTGTGTAATTACCAAGCCAAACTGTGACAAGCTATGACAAATGAGAAAACCAGCATGTGTCAGTGTTGACACTCTCAGACGCATTTGTTGACACCCATCTTACAACAGAAATTGAAAAAACAAACAAAAAAACCCTTTCCAATTTGGAAGGCTTGGCATCTCTTTTTTTTTTTTTTTTGATGGTTGTTTTCTAATGGCTTGCATTGTTTGAGAGAAAAGTTATAGATATGTTTTTTACAGACAGTGAAAATAGGGTGGTATGCTGAACACAAACATCCCTAAACAATAATCCCACAGTTTCTTACAGTATACACAAGCTCACGCTCACGTGCACGCACACACATACACACACACAACGATCACATTGGCACATAGTAAAATCACAACAGCGATTTGTGAGGAATCAAACAGGTTAAACAGAACCAGCATGCATGTTATAGAAACCCCTGTAGATAGTGACCTTTCAGTCAAAGTGGAGAAGGGGGGGGGGGGGGGGGGGGTAGATAAAATGGTCACGATAAATGACTTTCAAACTCCATACTGGTGATTGATTTTTCTTTCTTGCGTTTCATCAATTCAGTGACTGCTTTCTTTTTCTTCTTGCTTTTTATCGTTTGAGCTGTTAAAAATTAAAAAATAAGTTTGCTGTTAAATATGAAACCTGCAAACTTATGAACAAACATCTGCAACATGCATGTGCATGCACATACGCACGCGCCTGCATGCACACACACATACACACGCACACACTTCTCACAGCAGATATGCAAAACAAAATCACAGCGATATGTTAAAATCATGACCCTGGCACAAAATTAAACATGACAGTATATAAATAAATACATAGGTACATAAACAAACAAATACAGAATATAAAAGTCCAAATTTGCTGTGAGGATGGCAGTCACCTTCCATTTGACAAGATCATCTCCTGAAGGAGACTTGTTGCTGACTGAACCTCAATGTGACAATGTGAAGCACCCAACTTGGAAAAAGAGGAGAAAAACAGCTCTGACACCACACAAGTCACACTCTCATGTGCACACAGTGGAACAAGCACAGTCAAAGAAATACTAAGACTTGCTACTTAAAAAGAAAACAAAGATAATCACCACGCCACACCAATGAAATAAAACCCAACTCTTTTTACTGTCCTACAGTACTGGAAGCATTAGCCTAAACATGCAAACAGTGATTGCGAGTGCAGATTTTGTCTAAATCTGTCCTTGTCTGCAGAGATCCATCCATACTCTGTCATCCAGTTGATGTTGACCGACACAGGAAGGGGAACTTGGAGAACGGAACTGTTTACGTCTGACACCCTCTTGCTTGCACTAAAAATTACCAACATTCAACAAGTTTTTTCTAGAACAATGTAGTACATATGTACAGGCTGGCAAGTACCAAACATGTTCAAGTTAGTAGCTATGTGCACTTTAATTCACAACGCACATTGCTCAAGCTGAAAAATCAACACTCAGAAATCGTATCACTGAAATTAAAAAAACAGTTTAAAAAATGAAAAAGAAAACAGTAAAAACCAGATCGGTGCTACCTGTCAGTTGTTTTTTTTTTATTCGGTACAATGTTAAGATTGGGGTCGAGTTCTCTGGCAACAACTACGAGCTCATCACCAACTGAGGAAAGTAACAAGGACAAAATTAGTCACTGATGCGCGTGTCACATCAAAATATACAGAACACACTCGGGATCAAGAAACATAAACTATTCAATTTACAATCTGATATGAAAGCTCATGTGATCAGGAGAAAATACATAAACTGTACACACACACACAACACACACAGCCCAAATAAAAAAAAACAAGGGCAATTATTTCAGGGCTCAGTTAGGAAATGTATACTTCAAAGCAGCCCATTCATTATATTCAACCCCTGTTTTTCTTCCAATCTCCCCTCCCAAAGACCTGAGTGGTGAGATTCACGTCCTATCCACCTTTGGCTCTCAAGGACATGTTCACAGACCATAGTCTTGTACTAAAGCCCACTCCCTCCCCCCTTTCCCCATCCCCATGTCATCAGAACTTCTGGAACACATTCCCACTGGAAAAAAAGCCAAGGAACCGGTTTGCCCCTAAATGATATAAGCATTCATCACAGGAAAGTTCTCCAGCCTCACATCCACATCCAAAGTACTCCAGCCCCACATCCACATCCACATCCAAAGTTCTCCAGCCTCAATTCCACATCCAAAGTTCTCCAGCCTCACATGCACACCAACGTTCTCCAGCCTCACATGCACACCAACGTTCTCCAGCTCCACATCCATATCCAAAGTTCTCCAACCTCACATCCACATCCAAAGTTCTCCAGCCTCACATGCACACCAACGTTCTCCAGCCTCACATGCACACCAACGTTCTCCAGCTCCACATCCATATCCAAAGTTCTCCAACCTCACATCCACATCCAAAGTTCTCCAGCCTCACATGCACACCAACGTTCTCCAGCCTCACATGCACACCAACGTTCTCCAGCTCCACATCCATATCCAAAGTTCTCCAACCTCACATCCACATCCAAAGTTCTCCAGCCTCACATGCACACAACGTTCTCCAGCCTCACATGCACACCAACGTTCTCCAGCTCCACATCCATATCCAAAGTTCTCCAACCTCACATCCACATCCAAAGTTCTCCAGCCTCACATGCACACCAAAGTTCTCTAGCCTCACATCCACATCCAAAGTTCTCCAGCCTCACATGCACATCCAAAGTTCTCCAGCCTCACATGCACACCAAAGTTACCCAGCTTCACATCCATATCCAAAGTTCTCCAACCTCACATCCACATCCAAAGTTCTCCAGCCTCACATGCACACCAAAGTTACCCAGCTTCACATCCATATCCAAAGTTCTCCAACCTCACATCCACATCCAAAGTTCTCCAGCCTCACATGCACACCAAAGTTACCCAGCTTCACATCCATATCCAAAGTTCTCCAACCTCACATCCACATCCAAAGTTCTCCAGCCTCACATCCACATCCAAAGTTCTCCAGCCTCACATGCACACCAAAGTTCTCCAGCCTCACATGCACACCAAAGTTCTCCAGCCTCACATGCACACCAAAGCTCTCCAGCCTCACATGCACACCAAAGCTCTCCAGCCTCACATGCACACCAAAGCTCTCCAGCCTCACATGCACACCAAAGCTCTCCAGCCTCACATGCACACCAAAGCTCTCCAGCCTCACATGCACACCAAAGTTCTCCAGCCTCACATGCACACCAAAGTTACCCAGCTTCACATCCATATCCAAAGTTCTCCAACCTCACATCCACATCCAAAGTTCTCCAACTTCACATGCACACCAAAGTTCTCCAACCTCACATCCACATCCAAAGTTCTCCAGCTTCACATCCACATCCAAAGTTCTCCAGCCTCACATACACACACCAAAGTTCTCCAGCCTCACATGCACACCAAAGTTCTCCAACCTCACATCCACACCCAAAGTTATCCAGCCTCAAGTGCACACAAAGTTCTCTAACCTCATAGATACATCCACAGTTTTCCGGCCTCATAGGTACACCCAATGCCCCAGAGCACACTGAGCAGAAGTGTTCATTAGGAATGCTCTAAGCTACGGCTGCTGCGTCGTCACCTTTCCCCAGTACTAAAGTTAGTCCATGCAGGTTTGGGGGTGATCAGACTGTCTCTTCCACGGCAAACAATGACAAAACTATTCCTGTTTACCCCAAGATAAAGCAAGACCAAACCCAGCAACAGCTAACCTCATCCTCTCTGCCTGTACTCTCCCCTACCCTCCCTCTCCTACCATTTCTCCCTTCTCAACAGACATGCTACATCAGTGAACAAATTTATGTGCACATCAATCCCAACAAAGTGATCGTCTGTTGTGACTTAAAGAAAACATGGAAGTGGCTCTGACAAATGAAAAAAAAAAAAAAAATGATAAGGAGCATTAGACATACTGGACCTTGGCAACAAATGTTAAAATAGGAAACAATTAGCTACAAGACAAAGAATTCCAAAAAGTGCTCTGCCAGCCTCCTGAGGCAACACCGTCCACTTTCAGTTATTGAGATGACAAACACACACAATGTTGGCACAGATACAAAAACATTGCTGTAAGAGAAAACCGTCATTTGGTGAACAGTTAAAACAGTGATCAGTGGTTGAATAATTAGGTCTAGTCTCTCTGAAATGCTGCGAGAGCCGTTTTGCTGCTCGCTCCCACTCTTTTCTGCGTACTGCAGCAGCAGCAGCTCAAAGGACACTGGCCACATGACACAAGGAAGTAAAGGTCTTCTGTGCCTCCCAGACACCCATCAACAGTCTGTGGTGGTGGGAGTGTTGCGTACAGAGGAGGAGGAATCACCACTGGAGGGCTGGGGGCGGGAGGTGGAGGAGGGTGCAGCTCTGCTGGCAGTTGTCAGCCCCACAGACCGTCGCCACTTAGGGGACTCCGGGCTGTCCTGCCAGCACACAACACACACCCAGTAAGTCTCCATGTCCAAGTGCATAGTATATGTGTACACCCTAACACACACCAAGCATGAACTATTTTTCTTCTACACAATGTTGTTTGGTCCACAGTTTAAGCTTTACAACAGTGCAATATTAGACAAATCATACATCCAGCAGATGCATTTCTTGCTTATTCACACAGACCTTAGCTGAAACAGTTCAAGGAATCAGTGATGATATTTCAAGAACACATCTTGAAATTTCAAGGGCAGACAAACAGACCGGAGAGCAAAAATGTTTCAAACGGACTTTTAAAAACTAATGGAATTTACCCCCAAGCTAATGCTAAGCAGTTATCTCCAGTCTGTTACATCCTTTCAATTTTCCTGATCCTACGACAGAAAAGAATTTGTAAGAGATCCATGATCAAAGATAGTAATTTATGACCAGAAAAAAAAGGTTTTCAAAAGCTAAAAGAGGCTTTCTTAAATATGAAAGATTTCTTCCAATTTTCAAGGCAATTCATCGAAAAATGTTCACAAAACTCAGAGGCTGTATACTCATTCCATACAGGGCTCTGACGTTAGGAAACTGATTTCACCTTCTGTTTCGTCAGTTTCAAAGAGACTAATGGTGTAATCAAAACCATGTGCATAATACAACAGCAATAATGTGAGCAAATAAAAACCAAATTTCATTTTCTTTTCCTCACAACAAATGCTCAAAATCTGTTGAAATGTAAAGCTGTCACAGACAATTCTCCACGTGCTCTCACTCGTTCACACAGAAAAACAGACTTACAGCGTAATTCATCTTTGTCAACTGCAGCCTCAACCAAACAGAACATTTATCAGAATCATGTCTGAACAAGGAAATACTACAGTGGGGCAGGGCTGGGATTTTAAAATACCCTCAACTACCCAATCCTTTCTCCTCCCTCTAAGTTCCCATCTTCCCTGTGAACACTGACAAACATACTTACAAAAAAAAAATTACAGAATCTGAAAATGTTCCAATCATAACTCATCTCTCACATCATTCACGTTTCCATTTACAAAGTCCAGATAACAAATTCAGCATGTGAGTTTTACATTCATATAAACTGAGATTCCACAAGAGCCATCCATAGCTACCTACCACTCATTCTTTCCTTCTCTCCCAATATTCAGACGTCTCTGATATAACTGAATTAAAAAAAAACCAAACATTTGCATAAACCAAAATCAATTTGTTTGCTCTCACTGATTAACCTTGGTCTATGCAAAACAGAAACGACTTGTTAGAAAGAATAAAATACACCATATCAAGTAACGGAAGAGCCTTTGGGAGAGTGCAGTCCTCCGCCAAGATCAAACAAATCTGGGATCTGCCCTTTGTGGCAATCCATGGTTCAAAACATGATGACTTTTGGGCTAGGAACAATGCAGACTGCAGGACTCACTTTCTGTTTCTCTTTTCAAATATGATATGCAAAACATGAAATGTCAAAGTTTGTAAAACTTTAATATTCCATGAATTATATATATATTATATATATTATATATATAGTAAACACCTTGTAGATTGCTATCAATCGGTTACTTCACAGACTTCGACAGACCTGCCTACCCCAAAATTGTCTATGGTGTACTTTCTCACAAATACAGGCTTTTTTTTTTGCTTTTTTTTTCGGGGGGGGGGGGGGGAGAACCCCAGGTGTATTTCATTTTCATTATGAAGCAGTTTTAATGCATACTAAAATATAATATTTCACCAGTTTAGTCACATATGGTAAAGTTATGTTTACTGGTTATATCACTGTCATTTTCTTGGACCATTATTCAATCTATCTTCTCCTGAAATCCTTGCCTGGGGTTAAATCTCATTTCTTTTTCTAACAGTAATGTTGTGAACCTCACGTGGGGAAGCGTTTCACTCTGACACAGCCATCTCTTTAAAAAATCAAACCCTTCAAGTTCTAAGGTCTAAACACACACATGCAGCTTCTAGACCAGTCTCTCCCAGTCCTCAAGCTGATACAATCCACCTTCAATTTGAAGTTGCACTTAAGTTTTGAATACAAAATTATGAAGTCTGGAGTTTGAAGGTGCATATAATTTGAAATTTCACCAACTTTTTGTAGTTTGAAGATAAACATAATCTGAAATTGCACTAACTGGAAGTCTTAAAGATACATGTACAGTTAACTCTTGATATCAATTTGAAGTTAAACTTTTAAAATGCTATATTTGTCTTTCTTTAAAGACTAATTCTGTTCAAATCAAATGTCTATTTACAGTAAATCATTGTCACAAAGATGCAGTTTGTAAAGAACAATTATTACTTATGGGACTGAACGTGAAGATGATATGTTGATCTCTTTTTTTTTTTCAGCTGATCTGATGAATACCCTTTCTCATAGGGCATTTCTGGCTGAGATTTGGAAATGCCAGGCTCACTTTCATACTTTTCTAGGAAGACCTGTTGTCTGTAACACTTCCTGGAGCCTGAAGAATCATCAGTTGATGAATTCCTTCATTTCATTTTGAGTTTCCACAAACTTATACTGCTGAACCCTGCTGACTAAAAATGGCGCCAAGTTCAAATGGTAGAACACATACCACAGCCGTCTACACATGCGCAGTCCCTTCAACCCTTTGACTCCCAGAACTATTTTTTCACTTTTCTTTTAAAAATCACAAAAATTCAAATATTGCTCTAAAGTATACAGAAGTATACATTTTATTGAAGGAAAATGAATGGAGAATATAATTATAATATGTTTCATGTTGACAGGATGAGATAACTCATATGACCTGTCAGATGATCTCCCCTTGAACCGCGGCTTATATCCGCGGCCGGGAGCGAAAGGCTTAAACAATATCCCGTGGTAAGCGTCCACAGATTCAGAATTCAAGCCATGTCTGGTGTTGTGTACAAAACAAAACTTTGCTATAATTTTTGCTTGGCGTATTTTTCATTTAAGAGGTACATTGTCATACTCCATGTAAAATGGTGTACAAAACACGCCTAAAGCGTATGGATAGGCAGGTCTGTTTGGAGTTCAGTGGAAACTGTGTAATAATCTCTGTTTGGAGTTCAGTGGGAACTGTGTAATAATCTGTTTGGAGTTCAGTGAAAATTGTGTAATAATCTGGTCAATAATGCTGACAAAACACGCCTAAAGCATATGGCTAGGCAGGTCTGTTTGGAGTTCAGTGGAAACTGTGTAATAATCTGGTCAATAATGCTGACAAATGCTGAATCCACCAGTGATCCAGATCCACGCCAGCCATCGGCACAACAATGTCATCGTTTCATCCTTGGGCCATTTTCCATTTCTCCACCCAGTTTCTTAAACTGTCTCTGTAGTTTCTGCAAACTGAAATGTTTGGCAATCTTGCTAAACGATCCTGAACATGCCTCAACATGATTCAGATCTGCACTGAATTTGATGAGTTCTCTGGGCCACATGTCATGTTTTGACCAAGTTTGGCAATAACAGATTCTGTGGTTTCTGCATAATCCACCTGACAGCAGACCAACATACAAACCAACAGACTTACATGAAAACATAACCTCCATGGCAGAAGTAAAACCATTAAATCAAACATTTTTCTACAACAATTCAACAGAAAGAGCGCAACTTAAAAATGTACACACACACAAATCTGCTCAAACCACAAAACTGCCCACCTCTACAAACAACATCAATGTCAAAACAATGCTGCAACCACTGCTATTTTGAGAAACAGTACACAATTTAAAAAGCATTCAGCCATGCTCCACTTAAAAGCAGGAGCAATAAATAATTCAGAAATACAAAAGAATCAAGAAAAAAAAAAATTAAAGGTCTTTATGTTTTCAAGAATTATACTCAGCTCTGAACAGCTTTGTTCAATGTCACTGTAAAAATGTTGGACACATTTTGTTTTGTTTTGTTCATAAGAAAAACAGTCACGATCCTAAAACAGCTCAATAAAGTATTTTTCTCTTACTTACCTCTTCAAACAAGTGTCTTATTCCTAATCAGAGCTTACAACCCCTTACCAAATCAGGATCCCTTTAAAATTAAAGAAAAAGAAGAAGAAAAAAAAAAAAAAAAAGGGAGCAAGAGGGAGAAGGGGGCTAAATCTGTATCCTGTCATCTGTGCTTGGGCTCCAGAGTGATCTCCCTTAAAGTGTGTGTGTGTCTGTGTGCGCGCGTGTGTGCATAGAGAGAGAGAGAGAGAGATAAAGATAGATATAATTATAGAGATAGATAGATTTTTTGTTGTTGTTACTTCTGACTCATGAGCTGTTCTCTCCATTCGTTCTTTAGCTAGTAAACACACTTATTTCTTGCTCTTGGTATTGTGGTGAACTTTTATCAAAGCTATAGATCTGTTAAGAGGCCTTACATGATTGTCTCTGATTCTGACGTTGCCTGGCGCTGCCTTCACAAGGCCACTTTTCTTATGGAACTTCCAGAAAATGTCTGAGAGAGCGCTTTAAATGTGATCTGCTACAGCACTGTTTTGCTGCTTCTGCTTGCACTGCCTCACGTTACTGCAGAAATAATTCCACTTCCATTTCCAAGGCAAGGTCTACTCCTTGGAGCGCTCCCATTTGATCTATATAGACTTGTTTACCCTAAAACTGCTATGGGTGTACTTTTCAACTAAACTGAGCATATTACCTACTGACAGTGTGTATACATATTCTAAAGTTTACCAGCTGGGGGAGAGGACGGGGACATTCATGCTCATCTACCATCACATGGCAGACGATCTTCCAGTACCTATTGCAAAAATACTTTCTCCCAATACAATTTACTTTCACATCTGATACATCAGCACACTTTGTCATAAATTCAGGCTGTCCAGCACGTTTTTTTTTTTTTTTTATCTTGTTTTTCTGTTTCCATTTCAGGGCCTGTAGTGCCCGCTGTTGCTCCAACATATCATGTCATCAAAGGCAGATGTAGCCAGACATGATGTGGCATGTGCACGTTAGCGAGTTGCCACTCTTTAGTCATGACACGTTAACAGTGTTTACCCACTTTCAGGTGCAATTATCACACAAACACTTGGTCTTTAGAAGTAGTTTTTTTTTTTCCTTTTCCTTTTGTTTTCTCCCGAGTTATTCTCATCACATTTTCGCCAAATATGTATACAAAATACGGCAAAATCATATGGTAAACAGGTCTACCTATACCTCAGTCTGAGAGCCCATTGAAGGCCACACAGCCCAGCGGTAAGACAATGCGGAGGCAAGACCTGGGTGATGGGTACATGGCCATGAGGCAAAGGACTCAATCTCCAACCTCAAATTACCTGATGACCTTCTTCCAAAGAATATGGACAGCATTATCCTTGCTCAAAATCTTTCTGTCCTTAAACAGAAACACTCCTCCTTGGGATGTAAGATGTAGTTCATCTGGCAATATTTTCCACGCTGACCTAAATCTTGCTGGCCTCCCCATCTCAAGAGCAGAATAAAGTTTCCTTCTCCCACTCCATGTGGTACATGCTATGATTGGTCTTACCTCCGCAGCTTCAGAGCTTGTTCCTCTGGGCTGTGTCGCCTTCAGTGGGCTCTCAGCAATGGTCAGTCAGTCGGCAAGAGGGGTGGTGGTCCCCTTCCCATGACTCTTTAAGCAGTGTTGCTGCCCTTGAAGAGCATTTTCGGACATGCCCTGTGTGGTGGTCTAGCTTCCTATTTTACAATGAGCATGTTCTGCTACCTGTCATTCTTTTCAATATTTTGACACCTGGCTCAACATGTTAAGTACAACAAAAAGGATTTTTTTTCCCAAAGAGAAACAGTAATTTTCTAACACAAACAAAAGTTCAACCTGTCCAAACAGTACGACTCACTCCCAACTCCCTGCACAGAGAAAGGAAAAGACTGTGAACTGAGCAGGTGAGCAATACACAGGTTGAAAGCAAACTGTATTTCAAGGAGTCAAAGTGTAGGTGCTAGAAGGTATCAATTTAGCCCCCCCCCCCCCCCCTCCTCCCACCTACATCATCCCCCTTCCCCCACCATTCTCATCCAAGGTGTTGTTCACGCCCAGCAGGATTAAGACACTTGTTTGGATTGGTAAGTAAATCTAAAACCTATTTTAAGTACAACAATTCTTTTCAATTGTTCATATGCCAATGCTTCAATTCTTAAGTCATTACAAATTAGAATTCTTTTTCATGAGGTACTCAATTCACCAATGAAGACTGAAATCTGAAACACCAAAAGTGCCATCATCTAACACCTGACCTATAACAAATACGATCAAGCGCAATTTTTTTTTCTCTTTTTTTTTTTACACCAATTAATATCATTATAACTTTTTCTTCCACTATAAACACCTTTATCAACAAAATTACTGCCTTAAATTATTTGTTTTTATATATATATATATATAAAAAAAGATACAGGAAGACTTGTATATGCAGTCTGAGTGTTTTCTCTGTTTTGTCCATTATCTTTTGCATACTTGCATTCATCTGGCATCAGTACATTTTGTTATCGGTTGAAAAAAAAAAAAAATTATAGAAAAATCATACAAACATGCAATCACATTCTAACCACATGCACTTCATACATGCAAACTTCGTTTGTATTAAGTGTGCATCATTATTATTTGCTCTGTTAATCAAACTGAACTAGTAAGTATATTTAAAGTTAGATGTCAACAACAAAACTGGTCATTTAATGAATGTATCAGCTAACAAAAAGAATACACCCACATAATTCAACTCTACATCTAATCCTAAAGGAAATGTGAGTAGGTGAAGTGAGAGAAAGATGTGTATTTGTGTGTTTGCATATGAGGTACCCATGTTTATAGACATCTGAGAGTATAAATTACCTTTATCAGCTAAACTTACAAGACATATAAGGTACCATGTACAGTACTGTGAGTAACTTAGCAAAACATGACAAATAGGTGAGTAAATTATTTGCAAGTGCTTGTAAAACCTCTTAGGGTCAGCTGTTTACAGCTTGAAAAACTCCCTCAGTCCACTCAGAGTAAATGGATACCTGACTAGGATCAGGAAAGGTCAAGGTGTGGAAGGAAATGAATGAGTTTCACCCTCAATGATGCAATGCCTGAGACAGTGAACCTCAACAGTTCACTGTCCTTGTGGCTATTAAGCTATTGGAATCTAATCTACTTTCATAACAGACAGGCACAACTGGATTATTATTAGACTTTGTACTTTGCCGCTGTCTTCATATACACACCACGATACATGCAAAATAGACTGATTATGAAAAAGATATGAAAATGTTGCTTCTAGCCCAGCGACCACAAAGGGCCATATCAGGGCTGTCATGCCATACTGAAGTAAACTCTTAAGTCATATTTTAAAAAAGAACACATTAAAATACACCTTCTAAAAACACACCAGAAATTTCATTAAAAATCTTTCTTCCGCAAAAATCTTAATCAGATGAAAAATGCTGATCTCCCCAAGAAATTCAAAGATCCCTGACGAAGGTTTTCATGGAGTCTGCTGTAAAGTGTTCATGTCTCATATGCAAATCCCAACATTCTAACAGAACATGTTTCATCGTAAGTGGTACACACACGACATGGAATACACAACGAGCTTCTTCACCTTTTAACAGATATAAAAGGGTGTAAAAGGAGTGGCCTGTGTCCAAATGGCACAAGACTCTTCTTTACAACTGCCCCTAAGACATGGTAAAAACTGTTTCCGGTTTGGATGGATTTGGAAGAGTTTGTTATCCGTCTGTGAATTCCATTCCTCTTGCCAGAGATCTTTGACATCAGCTTGAGTTTTGGGTTTCAGATCAGTGTGAAGGACAGACAATCTGCTCAACTCTTTCTTTGTGGCATACTTGGCAAGTTGATCAACCACCTCATCAAATGCCCACATGACCGGGAACCCAAGCAAAAAATATGTTGTATTTACATTACTTCCCCCTGACCCCTCCTCTCCTCTTTTACATGATTTAGCTCAAGTGAACTAGTTGATGAAAGTCCTTTTCTTCTTCTCATCAGAATAAAAATTTAACCATTTCTTTTCAAAAAAACTTTTTGTTTCGCTGGTCTCAAATATGCTACTCTTCATCAAAACTTTGAGACTTTGTGTCAGAGTATTTATTTTTTGTTATACCTTAATGTGAAAACCATGACCAAAGGATCACATTAAGCTCCTCACAGGATCTTGGTATTAACGAAAAAAACAAAACCTTGAAAACTCACACAACCTTTTTTTTTTTTTTTATCCATGGTGGCATCAATATTAGACACAGACACAAGTCAAGAAAAGTGGGTGGGGGATTATTGGCTCTAGAATGTTGAATATGAATCCGTCAAAACCAGTCACTAGAATGTCAATAGGTTTAACTGTTCCCTCTCTTCCTTTTTTCTTCCTAGACTGAATTCAATATCTGTATTGTGGGAATCCCACCCACATCTACCACAATGCAAATTTCAGATGACAGGAATTAAATGGCTTAAATTTAGAACTGTAGCTAAAGATCTTAAATCATTATCTGCAAAGCATTCCGTGACAGCAAACATGTATCCTGACAACAAGCACACATTCTTTTCACTACAGTAAGAACAAAACATGCATTGATCAGTGTGCCCCCCTACCCCTCCCTCCCCTGTAAAACAGATTCACATAAAACACAATATGGTGAATGAACAATACATACATCACATATTTAATACGAGGTATAAATACAACACAAATCATTCACTTGGTAGGTGCAACAATGATTTTTTTTATGTGAATCTATCATACTGCACAAAAAATTATCTTAAAAAAAAATACTGACCCACTTCACAGGGTAGATGCGCCATGCTTGGGGGAAAAAAACAAAACCAGAAGCAACATATATAACAGGTAGTAACAAAACAATGAGAGGCCATCAAGAAGTTACTGGGGAAAAGTGCACATGCAAGCCACAATGCCAACACAGACCAGTAGCAGAATGAAAGAGGGTCTACCAGTACCCTAGCTATCTCTTAGAGTCGTCAAAAGTGGGTAAGGACCAAGAGCTCCCGCTAGTACTGTGCGAAGAGTTAATCATCTGGAACATGTACCCAGCAGCATCAAAAAGAGAACAAATCACTTTCATGTTCACTTCAGAACACAAACATAATAAGAGGTCTCCGAGAGACTGGGGGCATTACCCTTCCCGATATCAAAAAAAAAAAAAAAAAAAGTGGCAGAGAGAGAGAGACAGAGAGTGTGAGAGGGTAAGAGAGAGAGAGCAAGAGAGAAAAATATACAACAAAGATTTTCATTAAGTCCTTGTATATAGATACAAATGAAAATTTTCAAATATGTCTTTGCGTTTTTTTACATCTGTCGACACATATCCAAGTTGCGTGCATGTTTAAGCTGGTAGATCTGCAGACTTTTTTTCACTTACAGATCTTCTGAGGATGGCTAAATTCTGTGAATGTCTGCAGAATTTTTCAGCATCAGAGCATAGCTCAGACAGTCAAACTGAATAACAATGCAATGAATCATCCACAACAAACAACAGTCCGCAAAAAAGTTGGCGTTTGATGAAAGTCATGCATGTCTCTCTGTACACAATTTTCCATGTTTGTGACCAAGTCTGTGGTCATACAAGCTACAACTAGATCTAAAAATAACAATGTTGATCTTCAGCATATCAGTCTTAATCAAGAATCTGTTTTTTGAATTGTAGTATACCAATCAGTTAAAAAATGTCTGCAGAAGCAGGGTGTACAGTGAACTGTCTTCAGAACCATCCATTCACAAACCTCTGTGTGTGTGTGTGTGTGTGTGTGTGTGTGTGTGTGTGTGTGTGTGGTGTGGTGTGGTGTGGTGTGGTGTGGTGTGGTGTGGTGTGGTGTGGTGTGTGTGGTGTGTGTGTGTGCGCGCATGCATGCGTGTGAGAGTACCTATGTAAAGTCTAATCAACTTGTTCTGACATTTAGATCACAGTTCCATACTGGTTAAACGTAACAAGCCGCATGTATTATTGGATTAAAAGAAAGTTAGTTTAGTGTATTCTCAGTCTACTGTACTCACAAAAAACACTGAGCTCTTTTCGAAAACTGTGAAATTACAAGTGAGCCCCAAAATCTTTAAAGGCAATGGTAATTTCTTATGGGTTCATATCCAAGCCATTGTGACAAATTGATCTGCATACATCTGAAAGGAAATCGCATTTTTTCCAAACAGCCAAGATTCACTGAATGCCTTCCTAAAATAGTGACAGCAGTCTTCAGAAAAGGCATGGCAATTGTTCGTTTGTTTGTTTATTTAATATGCTCATGACTAGGATCAAGCAAATACCATAGTTCCTGACAAACTTTACAACTGGTATATCATTTTTAGGGAAAAGAAAAATCAAACCATCACCTACACAGCAAACAGCAACACTTGCATGTGGCCTTCATGTACAGAATGCATTCAGTTGTGTTGTTTTGCATTACAAAGCCCTGTAGTGGGGACTGTCTTTGGCTTCACCATGCCTTTATCTGTATCTATTGTTCATCCATCCTCCAGCTGATGATTTCTATTGGCAACAAATGTTAACAAACAACCAGAGAGACATAACAAAACTCTTCTAACTGTACCCGGTGACGAACAGAAACAAAAGGGGAGGCAGGGATGCAGTCCGTTTAGTCCAGAAAGCTAACAAGCATTAAAAAGCCAACAATGTCCGTCTTCAGCAAGCCTTTCCCAAACAAGGCAATCTCTTCAAGATTGTATAATGCATAATTCAACTTGCACAATTCAAAACTATACATTGTTTCTTTTTTTGTATCTTCTGCCTTGCTGGAAAAATATTTAAAAAGCAAAAATGTACATGCACTTCTGCTGCTACTGCTTAAATCACAGTGCCAATATTTAGCACACATAATACAAGTTTGTAAGTGTTGTACAACATCAACTGCCTTCACATTACATGATCAATCTTCCAAGAAACGGACATATCAACAAAAGATTAATTAGTACTGATGGAACCTTATATTTCCAACACTGTTCAACTATCTCATAGTGAAATGAGTGACAAAGGCAGCAATTTCTGATGAACAGTTGAAAAATCACAATTTCCCCTTAAACTTCACCATCATGGAATTACGCTGTAATTTTCTCTCCCTCTTTAACTGCCCAAAAACTTGATATAAAACTCTGTAACTCTTCAAGTCTAGATGCTCTAGACTGAGAACATCTACCTGCAAATCAAATCACATTTTATCTTCAAAACAAAACAGAACAAAACAAAACAAAAAAGCAGTAATTATTGATCTGGCAAAAGCAACAAAGTCCAAATCATTGAATTTGTACCAAAACAAAGAAAGACATTATACAAAGCAGAAAGTTTCATAAGTCTGATAAACTTAAAGACGATTATCATTCAGCTTTATAACACATGATTCTCTAAACCTCAAAGAAGACAGGCAGCAAGCCTGCGTAGACACAAGTTCTGCAGAAATCAAAATGGACACTTCTTTTTCAAGTGAAACCCTTCTCAAGTGTTCACTCAGCAACATTTATTATCGATAATCAAAAGGTTAGCGTACACACCTCAAAGATCTGGGCGGTCATGTCTTTCTCAAAAGACGGTTCCTCAGGACTTTCCAGGCCCATATCTTCCCCAGGTGGGGAGGAGCCAGGCGGCAAAGAACGGGTCATGCCTTGCCCCATTCCTGGTCGCCCACTTCCCTCCCTGTCCCCACGCCCTCCGGCGCTGCCTAGCAACAACATCAACTGGTCAGTTTACATCTCTATAGTCTAGCTGGCAGGCACGGCCAGTAAAACAATCATCAGGTTTCTTGCACAACTCCCAAGAACACAGTAAACAATATTATATACTTCAACATCAGGTAGACAGAATGTCTTACTGTCTTCCAACCAACAGGTCTTCGAATGGTAAAAGCTGACACACGGGAGTAAGTATTTTTTCACTCATTCTCAGCATGCAAGCAAAAATGTCTGGAAGTCTCCAGCAGTCACTCACTTCCATGTATTCTGAGTTACACAAAAGGGCATATACCATCATAAACATCGTACAGAACAAAAGAGAAACAAACTTCCATGCTGTCAATAAGATCTGTTCAAAGATATCTGCAGACTTCGGTCACAGACATCTTTCACAAGCTGCACACAGCACATCTCCAAGCTGAGGCATCAATGCAAAAGGGTGTTCATCACAAATAGCAGGGATCTAATGGTAAAATACACACTGCAAAGCTTTGTAATCACACTCATTGATCAAACAGTTCCATATAGCTTGATCTCTCTTTACTTTTCTAAAGTTCACAAAAAGTGCTAATAATATGTACTGAAAGTGAGCAAAAGTGCAAATTACACAAAAAGTGCTGATAAATTCATATCCAAACTTGCTGACTTTTGGAATGACAACT
The DNA here is from genome assembly GCA_033310375.1 of Conus canariensis. Classification (NCBI taxonomy): domain Eukaryota; kingdom Metazoa; phylum Mollusca; class Gastropoda; order Neogastropoda; family Conidae; genus Conus; species Conus canariensis. Next base: position 79,876,633 of record CM065723.1, read on the forward strand.
TTAAGTCAACTATTTGGTGGATGTGTCCCGGAGCATCTTATGGACTTACCATTGAAGTGAGAACTGCTAGGCCGTGCCCCTCTCATTTGCTGCTCATGTATGGACCTCAGATGTGGCTGGAACATGCTCTTCACTTTCTGCATCTGCTCCCCATCGTTCTTTTGCTGCTGCTGGTACATGTGAACACAAATGACCTTACAATACAAGGACAACCCCACATGTATCTTATCCCCTTTTGATCTAACCTTACATTCACAAATTAACTGACTGACAGTGCAAAAGAATTTTTCCCACAGCACTCCTGAAAATTTTCAAGTATCCACACTCCTTCATGCATAGAAATGGCGAAACCTTTAATTCAAGAAAAAATAAACTCAGGGCTAAATGTAACTATCTTAGTCACTAGAACCTACAGTACAGAAAAATCATGCTGGATGGAGGTCACTGTCATAGTGGACGCAAGGATCAGTCGAATCGCTATTTTACCAGAAGTATGCAGATCACAGTGTCTACTAGGACAAACTGATATCAGAGTTTTTACAGGTGGGATCCTCAATATTACAAGCAGAGATCCTGATACCAGATTCTACCTGAAGAACAGATCGCAGTGAAATGATGCTGAATCTGACAGCCTTCAACTCTCTCGCAGTGAAAAGATTCTGAATTCGACAGCGTTTAATTCTCTCGCAGTGAAAAAGATTCTGAATCTGACAGCTTTTAATTCTCTCGCAGTGAAAAGATTCTGAAGATGACAGCCTTTGTCTCTCAACAGTTTTTGAGTTTTTCAACTTTTTTCAGCAATAACTATGCAACATCAAATTTTTTTATCGATAAATATAACAGTTGATGGCTTTTACTATTACAGTCAAACAAACCAAACAGCCTTCTCAGGGCTATCAAAACTCATTTTGGCGTCCTGAAAGAGACCATCTTAAGCATGGTGTTTCAAACAATTTACAACAGCAAGCTAGTGGTGCCAAGTGATGGCAGTGGTGTTCTGACTGTAGTAGCTGAATGGCTGCTTTGCGATGAAAGTGTTAAAGCACGATTGTTTTGCTGTCAATGTGGTAATGAAAAATCAAAACAAACAACATAAAAAAACTGAAGAGGTTTTTCTTTATATACACACTTAAAAGTAAACTTATTCCCAATCCTAAACCATCAACCCTACCACATCAAAACCTATTTCCGTTCTCTTTTAACACACCTGTGTGCAGCAAAAGACCACTTATTCTGTTGTAACAAAAGTAACAAAGAGTACAAATTCTTGTGCCTCATAATCTTTTAATTAAGTCATATCACTTTAAAGCTGGGCCAACCACCGACACCACATCAGCATTGTGATATTAAAGGAGATCCCCATCAAGAACAAAGCCGTTGTGCCAACCGAGGCAGCACAGAGCCTGAGCGGGCCCACACTGTAGACTCACAGTCATACAGACCATCCCACCTACCTTGGGAAGGTCGATGAGAACCTGCATGCCCTGGTCTGGCCCCATGTGAGCAATGTGGCTGAAGTTGGATGGAGACGAAATGATGCGTGATCTTCTGTCACCTCTGCACACACCCAACACCATTTTACAACAATCTTATCTACACACCCAAAACACACCATGATCCCGTTTTCACGAAATTTGCTCAAACAACACGACTATTTTTCCACTGGTCATTTTCAAACATCCGGCAGACAGGTATTCCAAAAAAAAAAAAAAATGCTGTGTTATGAATTATGAAGTGTTCTCCAGCACACATAGTTCATACCATTAGTTGTAAGTCTTCCATAGCATCTATACTATTTTTATTTAAAACAGAAAATAATACAGCAAACTGTGTGTGTGTGTGTGTGTGTGTGTATGTGGGTGTGTGTGTGTGGGCGCGTGTGTGAGAAAGTAAGTGTATGTGTGTGCACGCGGGATAGAGAGAGTAAATGTGAATATATATGTAACCCAAACCTGATTTTAAGCAAAATTTTGAAAATAGCAATACACAACTCAAGAATTTTGGAAGAATAAAACACACACACTTCATTACTGTCATTAACATCATCATTTAGGAGAAAAGAGCACATGAAACCAAAGAAAAACCAATAACATTCATACTCCATGAAACATAATAGTACACTAAATCAAACCTTAAGAACATAAACACTTTATAAAGCCTTAATAGTAGCTCCCTTAGAGAACCATTATAACAAAAATTCACATTAAATGGAACTTCATTTACAAATCAGACTGAAATTAAACAACATTCATATATTTATAGGCATAAATAACATCCATACTTACTGTATCACTGATAATATCCAAACTTGATAACCGTTCACTATGTTCATAATGATTACAGTAAACACCATTCGGAAGTAAACAGCAAATTATCAGCACTGATAAACACAAGCGTCACTCTAATACTTAATACATTCAAGGCAGACATACTGGTACTTTTTCTACTAGCAAACACGCACACACAAACACGCACACACGTGGGCATGTGCATGCACCACACTGGCACTCGCATATGCACATGTTCACACACATACACACACAAACGCCACCCCATCATCTTTTTTTTTCTTCACACAAACGCCCACCCATCATCTTTTTTTTTTCCAATGAAAACAGAAAAAACGGTAAAAAGATTGAATGGACAACACAAATGCATAAATAAAACATGTAAATATGGCATAGATAAGATCTATACAATAAGAGAAAAACCATATATTCTCTGAAATAAGCAGCCTCCAAAGCATAATCAGCTAAGCTAAAATCAACAGATCATGCAAGGTAACATAAAAACACTAGAGAGCTGCGTTTAGCCAGCATCCTGTGTCTTGTCTGTCAGGGGTTTTCCTTGAAAAAAGAATTAGGACAGAAACAGAAAGCAATACCCAAATCATTACATTCAATTACTTTTTTAAAAGGTTATACATTAACTCTGTTCTTTGCCAAGAGTAGTAGGCTATCTCCATCATTCCAAGCACCTTGTGAGTTCAACATGAAATCAATATGGGGAGTTTGTATTATACTCCCTGTTTGGCTAGTATACTTACCATGTCAGACTGTAGCATTCAACGGCAGTTAGTTAGCTCTGAAAGGCCGAATTTTTGTGGCTAATGCAGTAATAAGACTATCACGTGACGCCCACCCTACTTCCGCCAAGGAAGGAGCCGGTGCAAACTTCCTGTTCCTCATTCAGCGAGGCATATGCGCAAGGTAACCCCGAGAACCATAGCGCTAGAGGGGAAGGTTGGGCGGGCATTAGAGTCTGACATGGTAAGTATACTAGCCAAACAGGGAGTATAATACAAACTTACCATGTCAGACCGTAGCAGAATTTAGAAGAGCACAGGTCCATGTCCCCCCGCTTTCCCCTTTTCCCCAAGATATCCGTGAGTGAGCGGATGACGAGGGAGGGAGAGGCTGTGCCCGGTTCCTGATTCTTGGCTAAGAATTCGGGAAGAAACTTGAGAGAGAGACAGAACTGTCCCTGTGGAAGGCAATGTCTCTGGGGTCCCCAATAAGGGGGTTTCTGAGAGTGTCAAGGAGAATGAAGAGGTCCCCAAGGGGGGACCCGCCTAGGGGACTGAGACTCGCGCAGAGCTACCCCTTAGAATCTCTCTGAGAAGGGAGTTATTCTAGATGGGGGGCTGCCGAGTTGGTGAATAGTGGTACAGATAGCTGACCTGTAGCCCCAAATGGAGCTAGCTGAGAGCTTTAGGGAGAGGGTAGGTGGGAGAGAAAGTTGCCTAACTGGGTATTGGAAGGACGATCATGGGGAACAGAGTTATCTGAGCACCAGGAGACCCATCTCCCCCAACGGTAATCGTAGAGAGACTAGGTGATGGCTCTGCGAGAGACCGTAGGTAAGATCCGAAGGTCCTGTGAGGCCCCTGCCACTGAGCGTATGTCTAGGACGGACTGGGATCTGTCCGATTGGGAGGGAGGGGCAGATGTTCGCAATTGGGCTGGCAAAGAAGCCAGGCATGCAGGCGGAGCATCTGGGATTGGAGTGGGGGCGACCCCAGCGAGGCTGTCTGAGCATGTCCAAATGTGTGCCCAGCTGGAGAGGGGGAACATGGAAGAGAGACTTAGGGTCCGGGAGCCAGGACTGGGTCGGCCACCATGGGGCGATGAGGATGAGCCTGGGTCTTTCCAGTCTTGCTTTCCTGATCACCTTCTGGAGGATCGGGAATAGAGGGAAGGCGTATGCTATGAGGCCCAACCAGGGAGGGGAGAGAGCGTCGACGGGAGAGACATATACTGGAAGACAAGAGGTTGAATAGGGAGGCAAAGAGGTCGATCATGGGCCTGACCCAATATTTCCACACCGAGAGGAGGGTAGCCTGCTGAGGGTCCATTCCGTGTTGAGGAGGGACTTTGACCGACTGAGGGAGTCCGCTAAGATATTGAGGGTTCCACTATGTGCCTCATGCGGAGAGGTATTCCCCGCGAGTGGCACCAGCGGAGGAGGGCCTCTGTTTGGAGAGAGATACTGAGGGAGCGAGCCCCCCCCCCCCCCCCCCCTCCCCCCTTGTTGACATACCCTGCCACCAAAGTGTTGTCCGAGAACAGGAGAACAAGTCAGTGAGAGACCTGGGGTTGGAAGTGGAGGGCAAGCCTGACTGCTTCCAATTCCAGGACGTTGATGTGGGGACGAGCTGTCTCTGAACCCCACACTCCGGGGGCATGAAGGGTCTCCAAGTGGGCGTCCAAGCCCAAGTTGGAAGCGTCTGTGTAGAGTTCTAGAGGTAGGGTTGGAAGGGAGATGGGAACCCCGGGGGTAGGATGGAAGGGTTGAGCCACTCGTCTGTGGCCCATTGGAAGCAAGGGCCCAGAGGAGTGGACTGATCCCAGCGGTCGGCGGTTTGAGACCATCGATGACCGAACTCTCTTAGAAGTTGGCGCTTGGGGACCCTGCCTAGGGGAAGAGGGACAAGGAACTTGTCATCCCTAGGAGGGAGGAAGGGTTCTGGCAGGGGTGTGTACGGGAGGACCTCTCTTCAGTCGGGGAGACCATAATGGAGAGTGTCTCATACCCAGAGTGGAGAATTGTTGACTGGGGTTGAGTTCGCACTGTTGGGGTTGGTGACAAACCCTAGCTAGGAACAGAGGCGCAGAAGTTGGTTGGTGTGGGATTGACACCGGGCCCGGGAGGTATGGCTGGGAGAGGAGGGGGAGAACGCATCAGAGGAGGGTGTTCGTGGGCCCAAGGCAGACGGAACCCCTCCTCTAGGACCGCTACTATCCATGGGTTGAGGCCCATACATCTCCACTGGTGGGCATGTCAGGATAGGCTGCCCGCCAGAGGGGCTGAGGGGCAGGGTTCGGAGGGACCCTGGAGGGGAGGGGGCGGTGGGAAGGGTGGGAAAGTCCGTCCTGCCGATCGGACAGCACCTGAGAGGGAGGCGGACCAAGGTCGAACCAGCTTGAGGAGGCTGGATGCCACAGGCGACCATGGAGCTGATGAGGTCCGTGTGAAGCCACTGATCCCTCTGAGGGGCATAGAGCCACTGGTCCCCATGGAGAAAAATAATAATAATAATAATAATAATAATGTATAATACTTATATAGCGCATTTCTTGTTACACAACTCAATGCGCTTACATCCACCATTTGCACTTATTCATCAACACTCGTTTACACAACGGGCTGCCTACCTGGGTAGTGCCGACTGAAGAGCTGCCAGCTGGCGCTTCATTCAGTCGTTTCCCGTGTCATCCAGTCAATATCGTTCACTCAGTTTCTTTACTTCCTTCATTCTTTTTTTTTTTTTTTTCCATTTCTTACGCAGGGTGCATGCTGTGTGTAACGTGTCATCCATCCAGAAAAATGGGCTGTGGCGGCCCGGGGGCAGAATTTCCATGGGGGCCCGGGTAACCTGAAACACCAAAGGGGAGGGGGTTTGCGAGAGAGCGTGTCGTGTCACACCCTCCCCCCCCCCTCCCCCCCCACCCCGGAGAGTGCGCTGCGGCATACACTTCCCTGGTGGGATCCATATGACCCCTATGGAGAAGGGGGGAGTGGTGGAGGGCATGGCAACCGAGCCCTCCATCCGCCTGTCTACGGGTTGGTGTGGCTGCGGTAGCGTGGTCACACCAAGGTCCTGATCGCACAGGTTACCCCTGGTCCCGCTGGTAGATCCTCCCCCGGAGGAACGGGACCGTGGACGTCGCCCAAGTGGGGAACGGAATAAGTCCGCTTCCCAACGTCCTGTACCCCTAGGGGAAATGTTGATAATCGATCGGGGTACATCGAATGCTGGGGGCCCGTGACACAGGTCCAGGCGTGGCGGTGCCTGCGGCTTACGACCCGGAGTTATGTCCAGTGTGAAACCAGGAGGAGGACATAACTCCGCCACTGGAGGAAGGACGCTCCTCGTGCGCTAGTGGTGGCTGCACTTGTGCACGTTAATAGCAGCAGTCTCGTTGAGGCGAGTGACGGGTGCTGATTCCGTAGCCATCCCGTCACCCGTGCCGGTGCGTGCCTTGGTAAAAACCCCCGGAGGCCGAAGGTCATTTGACACAGCATGATACGGAGAGAAGATGGGGTGGCCAAGCGTTAAAAATTCGCACTGGTCGCCCGCGTCTTTGTGTCTCACCGTGCGTGCGAAGGGGAGAAGGCAAGCCAGCATAGGAAAAAAGGGGGGAGAAGGAGAATTCGAGTGCGAATTCTAAAACAGGCCTTTCCTATAAGGGGAGCCTTGCCTTTAGTTTTAAGATGTAACAGAAAGGCACTTTGTAAGGTGGGAGCCCTTGTAAGGTGGCAGCTTGCCTTTTGCCCTTCAGACGCAGTGATCGTGCATCCGCCAGTCGTTTAGAGGAGGTATCAAAACGATGGTCACGCGTCCCCTCTGCAGAACCCCCCCTCTACACCGGCCGTACGTTATTCCGATGAAAGAACAGTTTGTTCCATGGAATCAGTACGCGGGTCCTCCAGAGCACAGAGCGACTTCTGGAGAGAGACGTGCTCAACCCGTCGTTACCCTTCACCATTTTGGGCTATGGTGGCGGAACAAACATGGAGCACACGACCACAAACTGGAGACAAGGTGGCGAATCGAGAAATCGGGTGGAAAACTTGATCGACCTTAAGATTATTACAATAACTAATGTGCAAGAGGAAACCTCCAGCCCAACTAAACCTAGTCACAACTAGAAAGAGGATGAACACGAGGTGAGGCAAGATGGCGGATCGAGAGACCAGGAGGAGTACTCGATCGCCGAAAGCTACAAAATAAAATAATAAAACGCCATGCGTAAACCTCACGCAACTATAGTACCAGGGTTTAGTGGAGACAAGGTGGTGGATCGAGAGATCTGGAGGAAAACTCGATCAACCTTACGATAATTACAATAACTAATGTGCAAGAGGAAACCTCCAGCACAAGTAAACCTAGGCACAACTAGAAAGAGGACGACCACGCAGTGAGGCAAGATGGCGGATCGAGAGACCAGGAGGAGTACTCAATCGCCGAAAGCTACGACAATAAAATGCCACGCGTAAGCCTCACGCGACCATAGTACCAGGGTTTAGCGTAAGCCACAACAGAACAAGTAAAGAAGGCAAACACAGGCAATCTTTACAAAAAGAAGTATAGGCAAGACAGAGCAAGAAAACCTGTCCTTGTCAGGTGGAAGGCCGAAGCTGAATGAGGAACAGGAAGCTGGCACCGGCCTCTTCCTTGGCGGATGTAGGGTGGGCGTCACATGATAGTCTTATTACTGCATTAGCCACAAAAATTCGGCTTTCAGAGCTAACTAACTGCTGTTGCATGCTACGGTCTGACATGGTAAAGTATATGATGCCAAATTCACTTTCATCAAAGCCTAGCTGACCGTACTTGACCCCTTCAAGCCAAAATAACAAGTCAAGAACTCTTTTCTCCTTTCATGTACGGAGAGGTCCCTCATGCAAATGTTTTCAGATGAGATCCTTTTTCTTAAATTCTAATAACAATTACTACAGCTGATGGCTTCTGTATTCGTTTCAAATGACAATGAGCAGTTTGAAGACATCATTTCCGCATATACCATACACTATCTATTATGATTCATTTATGTTCACAATGGAAAAAAACAATATTAGATTCTTCTGATTAACATGCAGACTTCAGGAAAAGAGAGGAGAGGGTGGGGGAGGGGGCATTCAAAATATTTCTCAATACGCTAGGTAAAAGACAACTGTATGACTATGCATTTGGGGGCAACACACACACACTCACACACACACATGCATGCACGCACACACTCACACATACACACCCCTGTTTTTGTCTGTCTCTTTCACACACACATACACACACACTCAACACACACACACACAGTCGCACACACATACACACAACCACTTTGTTTGGTGTTAACAAAAGTCAAGTCAAATCTGTGTCACCTGACTGGGCAAATATTTGTCAGCCAAACATCTTTGACCACAAACTTGTGACAGACAATTTCTTGTTAATTTAAGTACAGAATCATCAACTTCTACAAATAAACAAATCCAAAGATGTGTAATTTACGTTCAAAGGCATCCTTCTTATCAGATTCTAATTTCATAGTATAATACACATCTGCAATTTCGTCTCGGCCTGCAGCCTATTCACATGAACCACTCCTGCATGCCAGTTGTGGAAGTCCATGAACTCTTAGTAACAGTAGAGACAGCCTTGTCTTCGGCTATACCATGAAGCAGCCTCGCAAAGCGACCCATTACCGCAAACAACTTACTTTATCTCCATCCCTTTCCCAACCTCTCCACATAAACACAGACACCTTCTCCCAAGGAGGGGGGAGGGGACTCATCACCCTCCCTTCCCTCACTACTACCCCATACATGCTGTAGTCTGAGAACAACATATCCTGGAGAGCCTCAGGCTAAAAAACGTTAACTGTTTATGCATAGTATAAAGCTGAAGCATCAGGAGAAAAGCTCTTCTAATGACTGATTTGAAGGATAGTATATTCCACAGCGCAGGCCAAGTCACATGCAGTAGCACAGATCTTATAATTCCACTGACCAAGCACTTCCACACAAGCAAAAGTGAAATACATTTAAGATATGGCTAATTGTATAGATTTTACATATATTTCTTTTTTAGATTTAGACTACACCTTGCGATTTCATATCAGTTTTTAATTCATCTTTTCATTTAATTACAGTGATTTATAATAACAAGATTTCATTGGTAAGTGCTTTTAGGAAAATGATAAAACTAAAAAAAAAAAAAAAGTTATAAGAAAATACAAACTGACCAATAACATGAGAACAACAATGAAGAAGAAACAAAGTACAAGTGCTCACAGAAAAAAAAACAACAGAGAATAAGGAGACAACATAAGCGATCAGGGATAACGCCACACCAGCTGATTTCTGATGGGGTTATGGAGTCAAACATGAAAAGAACCACAGAGATTATGTTCTTTGCATCAAGTATGACACACAAAGCAGCAAGCACCAGGAACACAGTTTCAGACAACGCGCTGTCTGTGCCGCCTCTTTCCAGATGATATCAGGAAGTCCTGTGGTACAGACTATGCTGTGCCGAAGCTACATGCTGATATAAAACTGCAGACTCAAAAAGGTCGATAGCTAATCTGAGATGAGTAGATGGATCAGGACAGATACGACACCTGCAAAATGGCTTTTTCCCTTCATGACTTTGTGCCACATGATGAAAACCAAGGCCACAGCCCAGAAGAAGACTTCTTCCACTGTAGTAGATGTCAACAAAATTGACTTGTAGGGCTACTTCATGTGGACAGTAATGACTTTGAACTACATAATTCTGCTATGGAATGCAGCTGGACATACAAGAAATTCCGAAGTGCATAAAGAATAATCCAGATACATTAAGAAGAGAAATTAACCCAAAAAAAAATGAAAAAGAATAAACATCAAAAGAAAAGTACATGAACCTGAAACTGATACAACACAAACTTTAACTTTTTCAGGGTGGTGCAAAGGGAGGAAGAGGTGGGAAGAAGCAAGGGGAAAAAATAAAACAATACAAAATCATCAAAAAAAAATGTTTGCAACAATTACATGACAAAAAAAAAAAAAAAAAAAAAGGAAAAAAGGAAAATCCTAATATAAACAACTGCTGTTGGGGATTTTTTTTTCCTTCTGCAAATCAACCGGTCACACAGACAGCAGGTTTGTACCATGTGGTTTTTGTCAAACGTCACAAGCTATTCAACACTGACAGCCAACGTCTCCATGTCAACAGCAGTTGCTCATAAAAAGGATCAACTCAGAGTCCAACACATCCCTACAATGTTCTTACGCAGATCCAAGTTTTTCCTTAAAAGATTTGTCCCCTCTCCTTGCAGTGACATAAAAAGGGAAAAAGAGGAAAGAACATGTTATTTTTAGTTATGATAATGGACATCGGTATTTATCAACTGTGCCAATATTCCTTAAATGACATCAATATTTTTTAAATTTTCTTTTGTTTGTGATTTTTCCTAAGCAATCTGTTCAAACACATTTTCTGAGGATAAAAAAAATTATCCATCAAAGTGTGCATGTGCATAACTCTGTGTGTGTGTGTGTGTGTGTGTGTGTGTGTGTGTGTGTGTTGTGTGTGTGTGTGTGTGTTCGTGTGCACATGTATGAGAGAGAAAGAGATATAACTTTCCACATACATGTCATCAATATGACAATTCATTTAATCATATTCCCAATTATCTGGTCTATTACATCAAATTTACACACACACACACACACACACACACACACACACACACACACACACACACACACACACACCCCCTTCTTCCTACTCTCCTATACATACAAAACTAGAATGTTTCTGAACAAGATTATTTCTTAAATGGCAATATGTTTTTCCCTTGAAGCATGAAGAAAACACAAATAGCACACAACACTTACACCAACACTTACACTAAGCAAAAGCATAAAACTATGCTGGATGCCTTAGGAACGCTGTCATACGAAATGATAAAATGACAACGTTCATGCAAATGAAAACCAAATGAAGCATTTTCTTCAGTAAAGGAAAACTGACTTCACAAAAATCCTGATTTTTTTTTTTTAAGTACATAAAATGAATAAAGGCAATACTTTTTCAGAAAAAGTTTTTGCTGGTGTGAAGAAGCAAATGCCTATCTTCTCCAGAGCCAGATTTTTGCCTGATGTCACATGATGTAGCTGTGAGCTTTTACTGGCAAACAGGAGGCCATTCACAACTGACAATGCTGTTTAACATTCTATACCACACTGCAATGCACAAACTGCACAATGCTCAACAACTTGGGACCGCAGGACTAGCGTCGTTTTGTTTAGACATGCTGTTAAGGAAGCAAAAGCTCTTTAATTTCAGCAGGAAGCTTTAGTCCACTTCCTGAACAGTTCCATTTCTGGCCCAGAATGCAGGTTTTCTGTGCAATGCACATATTTGCACTTCAGTACCAATCTCCTTCTAACTTTTTGCATGATGACTGGAGCACTGATTAACAACTTTTTCCACATTACTGGTAAGTTTACTGTTTGAATTTGAAACTCAGTAACAAAGTGATACATCTGTGAATGACTGTCTCATCAGCTCATACTTGATTTTTCGGATTCTGAAGCGGTGAAGTTTTCATCCATATGTTATGGATGAGTGGTCAAATGTCATTCTTAGGATCATGAACTGGACGGACAGACCACACTGCTGGGTCAACCAGGAAGAGTTTAGCTACAACCCAGCTGTTTCCAAAACTGTGAGAGATGGACACAGCTGATGCACAGCCCCATCACTGCACTGTCTCATGGCCTGATGGGCTTCGACACTGCTGCCAGTGACAGAACCAACTTCTTTTGAGAATTGGTCTGGGCCAAAAAATACTTTGTGAACTTTGCAAACTGTGTACATTAATTTTCTACAGATGTTTCCTTTGACACAGATCAGCGTACACATGTAGTCTGACAATCTCAAACGTCTACGATAAGGAACCATATGTAACCTGTATAAAGGTCAGTGGCACAACGTTTTCCACAAAAGTTATGGGTTAAAGGTGAATCTTCTTTCATGATCTCAACGTCCTCTCTGACCTACCCAGCCAGAAATCGTTATACCATTCTATCATCTCTTGCACTGTAAGTACTGATCCATCACAATCCGTGCAAGAGCACCTTACCCCAACCACAAAACCAGTCAATACTGAATACAAAGAATGACACACATCCGAACTGTTCAGTTTTCTTCCCTTCCCTACCTGCAGTTAACTATTATGATAGGAAGCAGATAAATGGAAGGCCACGACAGCTAGTCTCATGGTTGGAGTCAAAATCAGAACAATCCAACACCATAAAGATCTGTTCGGAAGCACAGGATGAACATTGCCAGCACCAGGCATTTTACGGCAAAACACAATACCCTGATCACAGAAACCAAGACTTAGAAGAAAAAGTACAAACTCTAGGAGTCATGCCAGATAATCTAAATCAGACATCCTCAGTCTACCAACAAGTGTTCACAGCTACATCACATGCTGCTGTTTTAAGCCTCCATTTCACTGTCAGTGATCTGTGAGTAATGCCTAAAACAGTCTCAGGCAGAGCTGAAAGCACAGACACACCAGCAAAAACAAATTCCTAACCAATCTATCTCCCCAAAATACAAGTAGCAGAGAAAAGAAACAATCACTGTTTAAATGAAAAAAATACCATTTCCATAACAAGACAGCTACTTTTAATCTGATACACACTGCCACTTGACAGCAGAAAATCAAAAGTATTCCAGAAAATAGTGGAACCAAACAAACAAAGAAATTACAACCAAGGCCCAAGCAATGTTCAGAACCGAGGGTGATCAATCTTAAAAAAGGGAAGAACATATACAATATACCAGCAAATCAGCTTAAGTCCATCAAACACATAAAAAGGGGGAAAAAATACAAGCCATTAATGCAACTACACTGCAAAGCTTCAAATCAAAGTTGTTGGATGTTTCCAAACAGGGGAGACAAAGGGCAAAAGCTGGTACAACACTACATTTCCTGGCACGGAGGGAAACACAAAACAGGCTTACGCTCCACCAGCCGGCACAGTCGGCATCATAATTTGATCTGGTCCTACATGGGCTACATGGCTGAATGATAACGGTCCAGAGATTTCTCGACTGCGTCTGTCTGGCCTGAAGTATGTATGCAATACAAATGCAATTATTTACTTTACTTTTACCATCAGTCTATGGATTAATTTATTTCTACCATTAGGACCCATGGATTCATTCCTTTTCATCAGTGCCTATCAGTTTAATGATTCCATAACCTACTCATTACTTAAAATAGTTCAAAGCTGGACATGAATGTATTATGCTGCTATGTACTCTGGTTCTTTTGCTTCATGGACCTTTCTACAGAATCTTATCGGCAGTAATTTCGTTGCTGATCTGCGACTTAAGTTAAAAAGAAAAACAAACAAACAAACGAACAAACAAAGCAAAACAACAATTAAAATGGATACAGACTAATTTAATGGTGTAGCTGTCTGACCCTAGACTCTGATAATGAACACATTTTAACTGTTCATCAGCAACAAACGTTTTCAACAGTCACTAAGCATTTCATGCTCATTTGTTTCCCCATTCCTGCATCTTTCAGCATTACCGCAGATCAGCAGAAATGTTGAAATTCTATTTCTTCTTACTCAGTTCCTCCCCAAACTCATCCCTAAAGAACAAACAAACCCCCCAACAACCATGAACAAACAAAAAATCCTGCTGCTGAAGCATTTGTTTGTTTATTTGTGCTATGAAATAAAATGTGCAATTCATTTATCAAACCTGGCAAATTAAACAAATCTAAATGGGACTGTGTCCAGCTGAGAAAAAAAAATAGTTTTCAGTCCTGAGGAACTACACAAACTATCAACAATCATAATCATGCTGGGATTCATGTCCATGGGGTCCATCAAAAGTGGCAACATTACTTTGTCAAGACACACACACAGATGCAAGGGTAAGTGAATCCAGGATTTGACATGGACCAGCTGTGTTCACACATACTTTCAACAAAACAGGACAGATGCTTGCAGCATGATGACCATCATTTCAGCACAACATAACACCATGCATCAGTTGGGGGAACCATGCTTTTCTTGCACAACCCAGATGTGGGCTTTAGGGGACTCAACAATCAGTCAAAAACTATGCAAACTGTACTGACAAATGAATTTTTTTAAAATACTGATTCAGGGGCTACCACTCCCTTCTTTCTCCATCCCCACCCTGACCTCTATTTGTATTAGACAGTATACATTAACGCAAACATTCATTAATTCGCTTGCTCATTTACTCACTCATTCGATCACTTGTCATTCTTTTCTCTCTCTCCCTTTACGCATTCAAATTCAAACACATCCATGGAGCTAAGAAACAAAAGGTATTCTTAAATATTTACTGGAATTCTTTCGTGTATTCACACACACACATTCATTTCCATGCTTATGCACTCATGTACTGGACAATCAAACTCTTTCTCCAAGCATTGCACACACACACACACACACACACACACACTCTGATCAACTTTTTCTGTACTAGATGCACAAGTGCACAGCCTCAGTTCCGCATAAAGCAGAAACTCATTGAAAAGTCTGTTCACTGTGCAACACCGGAGATTTGTCTGCCCCTGGCAAACAAACTGGCACATGAACCAGGCAGTCACTGAATGATAACATAACTAGTATTAACCCGTGTGGCAACAATGCAGAGCAGATATGTAACTTTTTTTCTTTTCTTCTTTTTTTTTTCCTTTTTAATCTTCAGAGTATCTTGTGTTTGTACATTCTACCCATGGAAGGCAATGTAGTTGTTTCAGAGACTGAATCAAACTCTCAGTGTGCTCGAAAACAAGCCAAAATGCAAACACACAGTACAAAGTGCAAAGTAAGGAAGCAGGTGAATTTTCCACAAATAAAATTCTGTGATTTGTTCATGAGAGTTGCTTTGCACCTTATTTTCAGCACTAATTTGCACTTTGGCGTAGTTGATTCAATGCAGTTGGGGCATTACACAATCATGCAAAACTTAACATGGGTGACATGCCAATGAAGTAATTATAAAATGCAATGAATAAGCATTTTGTCATACAAAAATTAATTGAGCACAAATTTAACTTGATCTCAAACCTTTTTAAATCATTAAGTATCTTACAGCAGGAAAACAAGCACAAGTTGAATTGGAAGTGAAATAACTTACTTGGTACTTGAACGCTCGTCCTCTCGTGTTTTGAACGAAAACCGCCGCTTGCTGCGGCTGCTTTTGCTCCTGAAGATTTCAGTCACAGCCAATTGGTCTTCTTCTGCAAAGGCAACAGTGCCACTGCCTTCAGATTCATGCATGCACTCTGACATGCACCTGTTACTCCAGTAACTGCTACACTCCAGCTGGAGCAGATGGCTTACTATTGAAAACAGACAGCACACTCCCATCACTCTGACAATTACATAAAATTACAATGAATATAGACAGCTGCAAGCTGCAATAACTGTAGCATCTTATTAAAATTCCACCCCTGACCATGCTTACCTAGATATACCATTGTTCAACTGACAGATCAAATATGTTTTGGGGAAAATTTGGTCATCTGGTCAGATTGATATCCACCCAACATGTCAACTAAACTGGGTTCACAGTAACAAAAGCTGAAGTATTCTCCATTCCTCATTAATAAACAGAAGAAAATAAAGATCCAGAAAATGGCACTAAAGAGGAAACGAAAAGATGCCTGGTTGGGTCAGGACAAAAACAAGTTTGGGCAATAGCTGCACCGACAACCTCTTGACCGAGACGAAGGATGTTAGAAAGACAGGTGCATCAGGGCCTCAAAAACATTTCAGTGGCTAGAGACTAAGAATTCCAAACTACCTTCAACACACTGCTTACTCATATTCTTCTTTCTACGTTTTTCTTCAGCCTGTTTTACTTCACTAAGGTATTCCGTAATCACTTCTGGGTAAACAGGCATACATTTATAAAAGAATAATGTAAACTTTAATTTTCTTCATCCTAAGGTTCATCCCAACTGCTCTCATCAGAACACAAATGAATAAAGACACTAAGATATGCAGTGGTGGGGGGGTGAGCTCTGGTCACAATCGAGGTGAGTCACGCTTTCGGGAGCTGCAACATTAATTAACTCTTTTGTGTTAATTAACACCCGATCAAGCTTCAGAATGGAGCTAAGTTGACCGAGCACCTGCTGCCTACCTCCACACGAGTTTTGGATGACTTTTTTCATGCATCAACGGCCCCGTGAAAAGGAAAATGTGGGACTCATACTGTGAAAGTTATGGGTGGCGGTAATGGCGGAACTCGTAAAAGAAAACAACGTAAAACAGGATCCAACACTAGTTCCAACTCGTCTGACACTTCAGTGACAAAGAATACTGAAGATACTGAAGTAAAGTGTACCCCAAAGAAGCAGAAGACCCTAGCCACCAGCACTCCAGCACCACTGAAGGAGAAACTGTCTCGGTTTGTTTACCAGACGAGAGATACGATGGCGGACAAAGGGGACGAACGCCCAACAGCAGCTTCAGCAGACTACCACGTTGTTTTCTCCCCGGACTTGTCTCCATCAAAACAGCAACTAGGCCTAAGTGAGATTACCAATGAACAGTTGATGATGAAGTTGTGTGCCAATGGAGCAGAAATCTCAAAACTGACCCAAATGGTGGACGAGTTGAAGGCAACCCTATTTACGGTGCAGGCGGACAACAACAGACTGAAGAAAGAGGTGGCTGACGCGAGGAAGAGAGAGGACCAGATGAAAACGCAAATTGCCGACGCCAAGCATCGAGCGGAACTTGCCGACAGTCGTGTTGAAGACCTGTCCGCGTATGTATGCAGAAACAACTTGCGTATATACGGCATCAAGGAAGAGCAGACGTCCGGAGCCAGAGAAACACCCGACCAGTGCGAGGAGAAAGTGCTTGCTCTTTTCAATGACAAACTCAAAATTCCAGTAGAAAAGGGGCGATACTGAGGCTGTACATCGAGTGGGCACTAAGCAGGAACGTCGGTCTGATGATTCTAGCGTCTCCAGGGATAGGCCTACTGGACAGGGCATCAATGTCAGGTTCGTGTCGCGGCACATTCGGGACAGCGTGTTGTACGCTCGGCGCACTCTAAAAGGCACGAGGACTACATTAGTTGAGGACTTAACCCCCAGAGCCTACACATTGTTGTGTTCAGTGAAGAATGAAAACACTCTCTGTCAACAGGCCTGGTCAAAGAACGGGAACATTTTTGTGAAGACGGTTAGCGGGAAGATAGGGAGTGTGAAGTCTCTAGCCGACCTGAGACAATTGTGTTGATGGATATGATGATGTGTTGCCTGTTACAGAAGGTCAGTAAGTTGTTTTGTTTTGTTTTTCCTTCGTGTTTGTGCTTAAAAGTGTCGCTATAATAACCTTCCTGTGTAAAGGGATTTTGAGATTTTCCCCTTATTCCAGTTTTACAATGTTACCCTTTTCAGCTATTTCACTGGTCAATGTTTTGGGTCAAGGCAATTCAACACCCGTGTGATAAGCTGGATGAGGAAGCAGTGGATCTTTCGTTTTTTGAATTTGTTATCCTTGCTACATAATGGCGATCGCTGTTTCTTTGATAATTAAATAACTAACCGGCTAAGGGGATCTCCTTGTCTTTTTGGTCTTACTGTCGGAAGCACGTGGGGGATTTTGTTTTTGTCACGTGATAGGTGTTTATGATGGCCGCTAACGAATTAGGCCTATACGACTGTGGAAAGGACCTGTATACTTTTTCTTTATGTATTCTTCTTGCACTATGTATAGCAGAATATGCTTGTTAAAGCCAGTTGGTGTGGAGTGGGCAATGGGCCTACAGATGAAACCGTTTTGTAGTTGTAAATTCTACATGTTGTGTGCCTGTCTTGTTTTGTTGTCGTTTGTGTGTGCTGATACTGTTAACTTAAATTGGGTGCATGTGGATGAGAGTGTAAACATTGAAATTGGGTCAGGTTGGATTTTTCAAATTGTCCTTATGATACTAGTTTTCCAGAAGACAGGTTTGTCTTTAATTCAGTGGATTTCTGGATTGACTGAGGTAATTGTTTTTTTTTTATAGTATGTGGAGACAGAAACGGGAAATGTGCTTATTTCATTGGATTTTACTATATGTTGTGGGAATAAGATATGTTTTGTACTCTGTTTATACCACTCCTTCTCTTTCAAACTTACCAAATGGCGGGTGATAATTCCTTTAAAATATGCTCATTTAACTGTAATGGCTTAAACAACTCCAGTAAGAGGAAGGATGTATTTGATTTCCTTAGGAAAAAAGAAGCCAAAATATACTGTCTTCAAGAGACACATTTGAAAACAGAATCAGAAAATTTCATAACAGCAAGTTGGGGTTATAATGTCTGGCTCTGCGGTTCTGAGACAAATAAAAACAGGGTTGCCATTCTTTTTAGCAATAGTTTTGAATATAAATTGTTCAATGTCATTAGAGATCCTCATGGTTGTTATATTGTAATGAAGCTGGAAATTCTAAATAAAAAACTTACCTTAGTCAACCTATATGGGCCAAGTAATAACGATACACCTGAATTTTTTTATGGTGTCTGCGAACAAATTGAACGCATTGCCAATGAACATGTGATTATCACTGGTGACTGGAATTGTGCCCTGGACATGAAAATAGATGTCAGAAACTATGCAAGTGTGAATAATCATCCTAGGACCAGGAAAAGAATTACTGACATGATGGTAAAATTCAATCTTTTTGATGTTTTTAGGGAAATGCATCCTGAAAAAAGATCATATACTTGGCGTAAATTTAATTCATTTAAACAAGGAAGACTTGATTATTTTCTAATTACTGAAGAATTATTGGTCGAAACAAACAACATTCTTACTGACCCAGGATACAGATCAAATCATTCTTTAGTTACTATACTTTTAAAAAAAGAGCAGCTTAAATGTGATAGGCCTTTCTGGAAATCTAATAACAGTTTGCTTAACCCGAAGAGTGCCTATAAGCCGTCAGCTGACGCCGAAGTAAAAATGCTTTCCAAGTGCCTATGGGCCGTCCACTGACGTCATGCATTTTTCTTCAATTTTCATTCGTTACTATTTCTATTAACGGACTTAAAATGGGGAGTTTGTGTTATACTCCCTGTTTGGCTAGTATACTTTACCATGTCAGACCATAGCATTCAACGGCAGTTAGCCAGCTCTGTCAGGCCGAATTTTTTCCGTGGCCAATGCAGTCATAAGACAGTCACGTGATGTCACCCCACTTCCGGCCCCGGAAGAAGCCAGTGTCAACTTCCTATAAGTCATTCAGCGAGGTCTGGTGTATGGTGACCCCGAGAACCTTGGCGCCAGAGGGGAAGGTAGGGAGGGAATTAGAGTCTGACATGGTAAGTATACTAGCCAAACAGGGAGTATAACACAAACTCCCCATTTTGGCGTCATATACTTTACCATGTCAGACCATAGCAGAATTTAAAGGAATCGGAGGAGGGCGAGCGCCCTAGTGGTTCTTGGGGTTGACCGATATGGCTGCATTGGCCGCCACAAAGGAAATCCCCTTAGACCCATCAGCTCTGGTCATGCGGATATCCCTCAGGTAAAAATTAATGAAGGGATTTTCCGAACGCCAGTAGGCTGCCTCCAGCAGGTGGCGCACGGGGACAGAGTACTGGAACGCTGTGGAAGTGGCCACCCCGGGGGCCGAGATTCGCGTGACTCAGCATGATAGTTAGAAGTCTCCGAGCGAGTCCGTAGGCTAGAGGGCAAGCTGGCCGATGGAGAAGGGGTGGGGGAGGGCGAATTCCGTTGGCTAGTCTTTGCTCGGCCGGGCCCCTTGAGGGGAGCCTTGCCATTAGACTTTCTGGGCAGCACCTTGAGGGGAGCTTTGCCCTTAGACTAGCAGGCAGATCAAATGAAAGGCATTTTGAAATGGTGGCCGCTTGCCTATCAGCCTTGGGACGCCGCGGTCGTGCGTCCGTCGGTTTGGTAGACGAGGAAGATCACGCGTCCCTTCCGCGGAGAAGTCGTCTCTGTCTACCCGAACCGTACGTTCATCAGTGCGAACGGATTGCTCCGAGATGGAATCGACCCGCGGGTTCTCCGGGAAATTGAGCGAACTCCGAGCAGTGGAGTGGCTCGACCCGGCGGTGTCCTTCACCATGTTGGGCACAGGTGGATAGAGCAAACCCGGAACACACGACCGCAAAGAGGAGACAAGGTGGCCGATCGAGAAAATCAATTAATCTCGATCGTCCGTGTGGTGTCGTGCAAAGTGCTCGAGAGATCGACTGAAAACTCGAACTACCCGTACACGCCACCGGTCGTGTGACTGGTATGGCTATTAATAGCAATCTCTACACGTGGAGTATCACTGTGTATAGGTGTGATAGTTCTTGGGCACTAAATCTTAATAAGCAGATCAGTGTCACACACCCTTACTCGAACACGTTCTACCTGTGAAGGGTAAAGAGTACAGGTGTGATAGTTATTGAGCCCTAAACCTTAATAAGCGGAACCAGCACAAAATGCGTGCTGAACCCGAGGCTCGGCAATATGGTGGGGGAACACGACCGGCGAGCGGTGCCGACGATCGCGAGTAACAAAGTCGCGAGAGTGCCGGTAAAAGAGACAAATCTTTAATAAATACGCTCCCGAGAGTGCCGGTAAAAGAGACAAATCTTTTAATAAATACGCTCCCACCAAGAGCCTCACACGGCAAAAATACTCAGGGTCTAGTGCAAGCCGGAACCAGCACAAAATGCGTGCTGAACCCGAGGCTCGGCAATATGGTGGGGGAACACGACCGGCGAGCGGTGCCGACGATCGCGAGTAACAAAGTCGCGGGAGTGCCGGTAAAAGAGACAAATCTTTTAATAAATACGCTCCCGAGAGTGCCGGTAAAAGAGACAAATCTTTTGATAAATACGCCCCCACCAAGAGCCTCACATTTGCAAGCCACAACTGAATCAAGTATAGAACAAAACACAGCAAAGTTAACACAAAGGCAAGTATAGGCGAGACAGAGCACAAGACTTATCTTGCTTTGACGGCAGGCCGAAGATGAATGACTTATAGGAAGTTGACACTGGCTTCTTCCGGGGCCGGAAGTGGGGTGACATCACGTGACTGTCTTATGACTGCATTGGCCACGGAAAAAATTCGGCCTGACAGAGCTGGCTAACTGCCGTTGAATGCTATGGTCTGACATGGTAAAGTATATGACGCCAAATAGAGTGTGCGTAGTAAGCCTTATATGTCTGTAGTATTAAAATGATATGCAAATGACCACACGTGAGGGAAAGCCCATTTATTCTCATCACTGACTGGATGACCAGCCAGCACTTCGTCTCACTTGCAAAGATGGCGGCGCAACCTTCGACAAGTGTAGCAACCAAATCAACGTATTTACACAGCTGAGCAGGCTCTGCTAATGATTTTTGACAAAGACAATAATCTTTTATTCAACGACTTACTCGAGCATGAAGGTGAGATGATGATTGTGATGGAATGCCGACCGTATTCGTCAGTTATTGAGTCGGGCTGTGTGACCTCAGTGTGTGTTCAGCTGACTGGTTTGCCAGCGTCGAACGAGCTCGCCTAGTGTGTACTCTGCACTGCGTGCCAGTGGCCAGTGATGTGATAGTCAGCGCGAGAGGGGAGCATGGCCTGCTTGTGGCGTGACACGGTGCAGAGGGAAAGGCAGGAGAAGAGGAGGAGTGAAAGAGAGGGTTTAAGTCCAGCAAGGGGGCGTGGTGGAGGGAGGGGGGCGTGGTCATGAACTGACCTGTCTGCATAGAGTGTGAGCATCTTGATAGACTTCTAAACTGTTTTACTTTCATTTACATGTGTAGTGTGACAATACAAACATTATTTTCAACTTTTTTGCTTTGTGTTCTTTTTTGGATGTGAAGCTGTAGTGGTAAATACATATGTTTTTGATCGTGCAAAAAAATCTATCCAAATCTAAATGCCTAAATATTTTTTTTATTATCAAAATTAAAATAAAAGAAGCCCAGATTCAAAATCTTCATTCAATTTCCTTCAAAAATCATATATATTTCATTGTTATATCTTTTGTAGTTTCTGAGCTAGAATTTTTTGTTAATTATTACCCCCATATCATTAGATTTCCCTGGCACTGGGAAAGCCTTTGTTTGTAACATTTTCAAGCAGTGAACAGGTTAAAGATAAAAAATATATTTCAGAAATAAAAAGAATCATCAATAAGGTGAAAAAACAGTATGCACTATTACCTTACAATTTAGACAACATTGATAACATTCCTAACGAAAATATCTCCTTTGAGATCAATGATCAACTTTTTTTTGAAACCCTATTATTAGAAATTAGGGGGGAAACAATATCTTATAGCACTT
Source organism: Conus canariensis (assembly GCA_033310375.1). Taxonomy (NCBI): domain Eukaryota; kingdom Metazoa; phylum Mollusca; class Gastropoda; order Neogastropoda; family Conidae; genus Conus; species Conus canariensis. The sequence goes on from CM065723.1 coordinate 79,899,012, forward strand.
ACAAAAAAAGGATGGAAACCCAACAAGAACTCAACCTTGAAAAAAGAATAAGTAATCTTGAATGTGATTTGCATGACGAAGATATTCCAGTTTTAGAAAACTTAAAAACACAGTTACAAGAAATTAGAGATCACAGGATTCAAGGTATGGCAATGCGTTCAAGGGTTCGCTGGATCCATCAGGGTGAAAAGGTTAATAAATATTTCTGTAATCTTGAAAACCGTCACTACTTAGACAAGTCTATACCCTTTCTCGAAAAGGAAAATGGAACAATAATTCCAGATCAAAAAAATATTCTTAATGAAACAAAATCCTTTTATGAAAATTTATATTGCTTTAGAGAGGTAAACGATGTTAACATTACTGATGAACTCCCTGATGCACCAGTTTTAACTAATGAGGAAAGTGAAATCTATCGAAGGCTTAATAACATTTCAGGAAGCTGCTTGTGCTTTGAAAAATATGAAAAATTTTAAAAGTCCAGGACCTGATGGCTTTACCGTAGAATTTTTTAAGTTTTTCTTTATTGATATTGGCTCTTTCCTTGTGCGTTCTATCAACGAAAGTTTTGACAAAGGTCAAATGTCAATAACCCAGTGGCAAGGAACATAGTATGTATCCCTAAAGAAGGGAAACCTAAACGGTTTATTAAAAATTGGCACCCTATTTCCCTTTTGAATACTACATACAAAATCGCTTCAGCTTGTATTGCTAACCGTCTCAAGAGAGTTTTACCAAGTGTTATTCATGAAAGCCAAAAAGGTTTTCTAAAGGGCTGTTTCATTGGTGAAAATATCAGGTTACTCTACGATACATTGTAGTACACTGAAAATGAAAATATTCCAGGCATGTTATTATTAGTAGATTCTGAAAAGGCGTTTGACAGTGTGTCTTGGTCCTTTCCACTAAAATGCTTACATTTTTTAAAATTTGGCCCAGACATTATTAAATGGATAATGACTTTTTATAACCAAATTTCTACCTGTATCTCGGTCAATGGCCAATACACTCCTTGGTTTTCAATAGAAAGAGGAGTCAGACAGGGGGATCCTGCCTCACCTTATTTGTATTTAATCTATGCGGAAATATTGTCTCTCATGATCCGCCGTAATGTGAACATTAAAGGAATTAAAATTAAAAATAAAGTAAACTTACTATCCCAATTTGCTGATGACACAACATTGTGCCTTGACGGATCAGAAAAGTCATTTATGAAGCAGTACATACCCTTACAAGATTTGCACATTTTTCTGGTCTAAAAATAAATTTTGACAAAACCCAAGTTGTTTGGATAGGTAGCAGAAAAAATTCTGGCATGCAATATATGCGTGACAAGAATTTTGTTTGGGACCCAGGCACTTTTAAGGTTTTAGGCATTACATTTTCCACCAACACTGACACTATTGTACAACTAAACTACGATGACAAACTTTTTTCAATCAGACGCGTCTTGGCTTTTGGAAAAAAAGACAAATTACTCCGTATGGAAAAATAACTGTTATTAAAACCTTAGTGTTTTCAAAAATTATCTATTTATTAATTAATTTGCCTGACCCACCAGACTATTTTTTGAAATCTTTAGAAAAAGAACTGTACATGTTTTTGTGGAATGGCAAACAAGGCAAAATCAAAAGGTCTGTGGTTGAAAAACAGTACTTTGAAGGTGGATTGAAGATGCTGAATGTTGGAAACTGTTTGTCTTCTATGAAGATATCTTGGTTAAGGAGACTGAGCTTTGATTCTGAGTGGAAGGACTTTACCCTTAATATGTTTCCTAGGTTAGGACATTTAAAACATTTTGGAGCCGAATATGCTAATATTATTATTGAAAATGTTGAAAACCCATTCTGGAAGGATGTTGTAAAACATTACAAAAAACTCTGTTCAAAATGTTGTGTATCTTCTGTGCATGAATTCATGTCTGAATGTATTCATTACAACATTAATATTATACGGGGACGAAGGGTAGTTTATGTGCAAGAATGGTGTGACTGTAACATTTTCTATATAAAAAATATAATTAATGATAATGGTCAGTTTATGACACATAACCAATTTCTGCTTAAGTACCCAGGTATTAGAACCAATTTTATATTGTATGAAGGTATTGTCGACGCAATCTGAACATATGTCAAAAGTTAAATGTAGTTCTAACCAACAGATACAAAACTTTAGACTCGATGCCATGGTCCTTTATTTATAAGGGCAATAAACATGTGCAGACCATTTTAAATGGAAATGATGCTATTCCAACAGCAGTCAAAAAATGGAACAACTTGTTTGAAAATCTGAGCTGGAAACATATTTTTTCACATTATTATAAAACTACTAAAGATGTACAGCTCAGATGGTTTCAAACCGGACTATTACATAGATTACTCCCCACTCAGAGATATTTGTTCAGGATTAGAATTACCGATTCCCCTATTTGCAACTTTTGTAATATGGATGAGCAATGCATTTCACACATGTTGTATGATTGTGCTATTGTCACCAGATTTTGGACTGGTTTTGAACATTTGCTTAAAGAAAAATGTCCACATTGTGATTACCTTTAAATTGATAAAGAATGGTTTTGTTCGGAGTAAAACAAAATATTACAACAGACAAGCCTCTAGATTTTATTCTGCTTCTGGCTAAATTTTATATACAAGACAAATTTGCAAAATGTACACCCAAATGTCCAGTTGTTCATAACATTTCTTAGAAACAGATTGGAATCAGAAAAATATGTATCTTTTTTGAACAACACATATAGAGAAATTGAAGAAAGTTGGCTGCCTTATTCCACACTTTTTTCTTGATCTTTGAAATACTGTTTCTTTTTATTAACAAAACTTGATAGAGCTCTATGGCTGCTGTCAAAGTTTTTATTTTATTACTCTTTTTTTATTTCTTTGTTATGGTCATTATCAATCATGCAATCTGTTTTCAATATTTATACTATGTTACAGTACTTAGTCGAATCCTATCAGTATCATACAAGCTGTGTGTGGCATGCCATGAAAGAAGAAAAGAAGAGAAAAGAGGAAGTTGCAGAAACCTACCTAGAGCATCCCGAAGAGGTCTCATCATGCTCTAATTTGTTTCACTCCACATAATTTACTAGGATAAAAACTATACTATGTATAGATCAACTTCAACTGATATTAGTGATAGGAGTATCATGTATATATACGCTGTATCGACTATGATAATCAACTAATAACTCTCTCCTGTATCCTATACATGTGTGTGTGCGTGTGTGTGTGTGTGTGTGTCCATCCGCCTCCTTGTTGTAGTCGTGTATTTGTACATGTATTTATTTATATGTATTGGTATGTGTATTTGCATATATATGTGTGTGCATATGTATGTATGTGTATATATGTGTGTGTATATATGTATGTATATGTGTATGTATATTATGTGTATGTATGTATGGGTATATGTATGTATGTGTATGTATATGTATGTGTGTGTATGTATACATATATACATATCTATATATATGTAGATGTATATATACTGTGTGTGTGCATGCTATTTTCTTAAATTCATAGTACCTGGTATTACTGTATTGTCACTATAATGTTCTGTGTTTGTCAGTTTGTTTGTAACTGAAAATGAAAAACAAACCTCCTCGTAACTACTACTTTTTTTCCTTTTTTTTTCACTTGTTCAAACTGAATAAAGCACAAAGAAAAATTGCCAGATTGTAACGACTGTATTTACTATTCATAATTCATTTATTATTCATAATTACACATTTATATATTGGTACATGTACTGGACATGCTCATGTCAAATTGTTAAATCCATGTTGAAGGATGAGTGCATGAAGAAAGAAAGAATAAAGGAACTGTGGAGTGGAGGGATGAGAGAGGAGGAATAAAACATATATAAAAAATAAATAAATAAAAAAATTAAATAAAATAAAAAAGATATGGAGTGGTGTGTCAGTAACACATGCCCGAGTTCCTAAAGAAATAACAGGAGTACAGTTCACCTGACCAGCACACTTACCAGCATGGAGGTTCTTGAGGTATATGACATGTTGTGTGTCAAAGGAACTCAGCAGACACAGTGATCCATCCTTGCACAGAGGCTTGGTCTGAAAAGGTATTCAGAAATTTCATACATTGCATTTGCTCGCGCTCTAGACACACTGTAAGAACGTCTAAGGCTGCTACAATGATGAAAGAAAATAAATACCAAAAGAACCACACTAAAAGTGATTCCTATATATCCACTTTCAATTTAATACCAACAAAAATACACTAGCAGTGTTATCTACAAATCCATTTCAATGCTGTGGCTGAAGAAAAAAAAAGGGGGGTTGTCTTCAACATATACAAAAGAGGATTTGAATCTTTGAAACACATTGTACCTACCACAATCAATATGCCTTGAAAAACCATTTTCTGCCATAATTTGCAACCAAGGTGCAAACACAAGCCCCACTCTACAAAAAACTGTATACAGCAAAAGCTTTCGACTGGATCTCACCCTTTTTAAACACAATGTCTGCAACCACTCGGCAGTGACCACATTGAACACAAAAGTGGAGTTGTCTGCGTAGCATACCAGGTAAGGGCAGGAATAACCTGCAACAAAGCATGGTCAGGAACAAATTATCACTTATTTTCTCGTAAGTCCTGTTGTGCATTGCCCTGGGCTACAACCAAGTTAAAAACAGTTACATGTCAATCCAGTACAAATATAAACACTACCTCAAATTCACTGCCAATACACATCCTGAAACTATACGACTGATCTGAAAGTTTATCAACCATGTTTCATTCAGACCAACTAGGGAAAAAAAAAATCATGATCTGGTAAAAAGAAAAAAAAAAAATAGACATCACATCCAGCAGAACTTATCAGAAAAAGGAATTTGTCATAAAATGCTCTTGCATTTTGTCATATACTTCCTCAAACTCAGTAAGTTGTAAAATGCAAAATTATTTCATCACACTTCACCCACCATAAAGCTTTTTCACCCTTCAGAAGACAGCAATGTGCAAGACACATTTGACAACTGCACCTTTTTCTTTCTGAACATCATATTACTTTACTACTGAAGACTGAAGGTGTCAATGATGACCTCAAAATACAGTTTTTGCATTAGCGAGTAACAGTATTTTCTTGATACTTGCCTGTCTAAAAAAAATACCTTATTCTGACTTGGCGAGGAACACTGCCACACATCACAATTCTCATAAAAAATTGAAAATGGAGAGAGAGGGATTACTAATCACCAAGCCAGCACTCGTGATCACCCTTTGTGAACTCACAACATTGCATCTGATCCACTTGATCAATAAAGATAATTTTGACTTGACTTGACTTGACTTGGCTTGACTTCAGTTTCCTCCTTTTCCTTGGCAAAAGAACACTCCTCTCTTGACTCTCATTCTCATATTTCATTTGACTCCCATTTTGGAGTCTCGAAAGTGCGCTGTGGTTTCACTCTTTGTGTTCGAAGAAGAGAATTTTTTCGTCTTTGATGGCCCAAGAAAACTTAGGCTTTTTCAACTGGCTTCTTCATTACAGTCGCTGTCCACACAGAATACCCTGGCATCTACCAAGTCAATTTTAAACACGACTTCGCCTCATTCTCTTCGTCTTATGTGGAGTGCCAGAGACCTTGCTCATCTTTAGACACATGTGAGTCTGGCGTATCCTGTAGTGTAGAAGAATGGAAAGTGATGGCTTGTTATAGATGGCTTTTTCACCAGCTAAGTTCTCAATGGAGACTGTTCGCAAGTTTTGAGTTTCTTTCTTTCCTGGGGACTGGACTTCCTAGATGCCTTTCTGTTTTCAAAGCACAGCTAAAACTTATTTTTTCAGCCTAGCATTTTGAACAACGCTTTTTCCACATTGTCTGTGCATGATAATTTATGTTGTAAGACAGCTGGTTTATGTGATAGAATGAGGGTCTGAATGGTATATGAAAACACAGTGAGTAGTTTTCAACTAGAATTGCATCATACAAATACTTATTATGATAATTATCATTATCGTGCTTACCTTTGTAACATAGTGCGCTAGTGTTACCATTGTACCACATAGAAGGGTTCTGTTTGCACTGCTCAAAAGGTCTGTTTAGCGAAAAAAGTGCGAAAGACTTAGGTAGCAGAAGATGTACTGCTTCAAGACCTTGAAAAATGCACCAAAATGACATCCATTAGAAAATGCATTCCCAAGTAAAAAAATGCCCAGAGGCAACTCTGACTTCTACAGATTGACCAAAAACCCCAAATGGCCAAATCCCCTGACAGAAAAATACCCAGAGGCAACTCTGCTTGACTTGTACAGATTGACCAAAAACCCAAAATGGCCAAATCCCCTGACAGAACAGAGGGGACCTGACGTACCTGTACCAGATCATACAGGAAATGGAGGCCATGGAAACAGTGCCGCTAGGCACATACACCATAAGCGAGTCCCTAATCTTTCTGAAAACTGATGGACTGCGACAAAGGCTGTCTAGACCGTGAAGCCCAAAGAGTGGTCGCTGATGATATCCTTGCCTCCGCTGGCCCCTTCAACGCCTTATCCCAGACCCCGGTGCTTGAAGGTGGAGCAGATTAACTTTCCTGTTAAGAGTACTGAGGGTTTATCTTCAGAGGACAGACTCAGAGTCTTGCAACATGCAGTTTTTGTGTGACAGACATGATGCCACTGTTAGACCCCAGACGATAAGCTACTGGCTTAGGCAGTTTCTTCACCAAGCTTATGTTTTTGGCCAAAAACCTTTGCCGCCAAGAGAGGATATCAGGGCACATGAAATCTGTGCTCTTTCCACCAGTTGCGCCCTCTGGTGATGCATCACAGTTCCTGGCATTTGTCAGGCAGCAGGCTAAGACTTCTCTGGCAGGTTCAACTTAAAGGATATGGCAGAGGATATGGAAGCTCTGGACTGCCTGGGGGGTGGTGTGGTAGCCTGCAAAGCCACCTTCCCAGAGCAATTGTCTTTTTCGCTGTTTTTGGCACTTAAGAGTCAAAAAAAAAGAAGAAGAAAAGGAAACTAATAAACTTAAAATAATGATAAAAAAGGTCCAGCATTGCCACCTTTTTTGTCTGTGTGCAGGTGGTCACACATGTATTTGTACCTAAGCCACCTTATATCTGAGTGCGGGGTGGCGTGCTTTTACTCTTGCAGACTCAAATGGAAGGGGAATCCTACGCCAAGCCATGTAATGGTGGAGTGCTTCGTGGCGCACTCTTTCTTTGTGTCTTGGGTCAGAACAACATAGAGAAATAAGGAAGGAGAGCGAGAAGGAAAAGAAATCTTATTCTAGCCACATGCAGTTTGAGTGCTTTGTGGTGCATTCTCTTTTTTTCCATACATCAGCCTTGTCACGTAGTGCCTCGGAATATTCATTTGAAAGCCACTTTTTGCTGAGCGTCATAGTTCACTCAAATTACTTGTTCAGTATTTTCTCTAATTGGAGTCTCTGGAACATATGCTTGACTTGGATATGATTTCTTAACATTTAAGATTGTTGCGCTGTGGTACACCTTTGCTTCCACTTAGTATCTGAGTGCCTTGCTTCCAAGCCTCTATAGTTCAGCATCTGGAAGTGCATTGTTTTTACCTTTGGGCCTGGTATGTATGTGCTTCTCCACTTTTTCTATGTATTTTTTTAATGCATTTTCAGGGCTATGGTCCTTTTGTTTGATTAAATGCCACCTTTTGTGTGGAGTGTTGGGTGGCATACTCAATGGTATTTTATCAATTGGATTAGACTCAGAGTATGGCCTTAATTCCAATTTAAGACTTACACTTCTATACAGCCCCCTTTTGTAGCTGGGTTCTAAAATCCCATCTTATCCCAGTTGGTCTCTTTGGGACCCACTTGACCTTACTGGCAGAGACAGTTAATATGCGGGCCCTAACTCACCATCTTATTTTGCCCGAAACCCCCCCTTTTTACAAACAAATCTCGCCCATCTCATGCTATCTTTTGCCAAAAGTAGCACCTTTTTACAACTAAACTTAACATGCAAACCCCCCCCAAAATTGGCGTAATCGTTATTTTAAAATGGGGTCTTCGTGCAAAAACAAAGATGAGCAATTTTAGAGGCCCGCATATTAACAGTCTCTCCATAGCATAAAAATCTAATGGCTTACAGTACGCCCTTCTGATTTTTGCGCAAAAACAATAGGAACGGCTTATTTAATTTTTAAATTGGTGTTTTTAATCTGAGTTAAAAATGAAGCCCGGAATAGTTGCAGAGCTTATTGATATATTCAAAATTTGGGAGTTGGAGGAAAGGAGCTGGGGAGTTGACAGAGAAGAGTTTGAAGAAGTAATTACGGAGCTTTTTGAGCGCGTAGATATGCGAGAAAGCGTAAGGAACGCCATCAGTAAACTACCGCATTCTTGGCCCCATCCAGTTATAAAGTTGTTTGCCATTTTAATTGATCAAATAGCTCCTGAAGATCTTGATCTGACTGCCTCTACTGACCCTGAAGGAGTAACTGTTACCTTTAAACCTAAACAGTTTTTAAGATTAGTAAAAGACTATGAGTAATAAATAACAGCTGAATTTACAATTATTTTTTTATTGCTTTTAAAAAGGGCTTTAAAAAATGGATTGCGACGAGCTATTAAAGTGTGAGGAGGCAGCAGACCTCTGTCATAAAGAAAGATTATACTCTCTGGCTGCATGTGGAAAAACCAGGCAGTATTTAGGCGCTGAACTAAGTATCGAACAGATTCAGCAATTGTCTACATCAGACGTTGAGAAGTATTACGCTAGGTACGAAACACAGCTAGGATCAAAAATGGTTAGATCGGTGGGACAGACAATGATTAGTTTATATGCTAAGTTAGTAGGCAAGATAGCGCCGATTGATTCAGAAGAAGATTTAAAATATGACTTAACACAAGATCCGGTTTTAACCAAGTCCCTAGAATCTCTTGCATGTGACATGTATTATAGATTTGGGACGTTGTTATGTCCATTCATCATGGGATTAATTACTTTCAATCATATTAATTTCAATCATATTAATTTTAATCAGACTAAAAAAAAATGAGCGAGCAGGAGAAGACTCCACAGGCGAGTGCCCCACAAGTGAATTCTCCACAAGTGAATTTACAGGCGAGTGCCTCACAAGTGAATCCGCAATTGAGTGTCCCACAAGTGAGTAGTGTTACTAAAGCTAAAAGTCCTGGGCGTGTTGAGGCCGGTCATAAACTAGTTGAATACAACAGACTGAAAAAAGCAAACCAAGCAGCAAAACAAAAATTATTAGCTAGTAATACAACATCTGCACCAGCACCAGCACCGCCACCAACAACAACACAATCAAACTATAAGATGTATTATTATGTACTGGGGGGTATTGTTGTTGGCGGAGGGCTTTTAGTATACAAGCGCCTAAAGCCATACTTAGCAACAAAGTCACAAACCCCCACAAAAACAGTAAAAGAACCAGCTTCTGCAAAAAAAGTACAACCTCCTGCTGTAGACCCATTTTTAATAAATTAGTTTTTTTAATGTGTTGTTAAGTACTGGTTAAGTACTGACTAAGTACAAGCTAAGTACTGATTAAGTCAGTTATAACAAGTTAAGTGTAAGTAAAGCGCAAGTTAAGTGCAAGTTAAGTGCAAGTCATGTTAAGTACTAGTTAAGATCTTAAGTTAAGTACTAGTTAAGTACTAGTTAAGTACTAGTTAAGATCTTAAGTTAAGTACTAGTTAAGATCTTAAGTTAAGTACTAGTTAAGATCTTAAGTTAAGTACTAGTTAAGTCGGTCAAGTCGATTCTCCAGTGGTCTATAGCGTATGTAAACTCAGGATTGACGTAAGTTCGCTTGCTATTGTTAGAGTCTAGTGACTTTTTATTAACAGCAGTTGTGTTTACTTGATGAAGAGTAGAGCGCAGATTAACGTTTGCGTGATAAAATACTTTGCCTTCAAAGAGAGCCTGCTTGTAGTTGTCGTGACATATATTTTTTTACAACTTCTTTACTTACACCCTTAGCTTTCTTCATTTCAGAAGTCTGGGTAGCAATACTATACATCTTTGCCCGTAAGCCAACATATTCTAGTATAATCGTCCCATTAAGTTCATCCTTCATCTTTCCAATCACTTTCTTGTTAACGGTTGAATGTAAAGGCGAATCTTTTGGGTAGTCGCATGTGTCGTACCATCCATCAGCTCCCTTGGCTACCTCTATTTCCATGTCCTTATAGAAGTCTTCAGTTGGGATGTCCATAATAAAACTATCAGTGTCTGTGTAAAGGACATTTGATTCTGGATACAGCGGTTTAAAGTAGTCGTACAGAAATTCTAGCATCAATAACTTTGACAACTCTAGCACGGCGAATCCGATAAACACCGGCTTGTCCAACTTTACATTCTGTTTCTTCATCATAACGCCAACCAGGCTGTCGCTAAATCTTCTAAAGTCTTGGTAGCTGGGTTTAGAGACCAGCTTAATTGCTTGTTTTTCTTTCGTAACTAATCTTACATCTTTACGATTGTGTACGTTCTCCATCGTCTTGCCAAAACAGCTGTTGTTCATCAACTTAAAAAAGTCTTTTTCTGATGCATCCGTGGCCTTGGTTCTAAGATCAGTGTTCTTCATGATGTATGGCTTCATGAAAGGCCCTTGGTCGAAAGTAATTATTCGGTGAACGGCAGTAAGTTTTAACCCGTGTCTTAAGTAAAACTGTAACAGCCGATAATGACAGACATACTTTCTCTTGTGTCGAAGGTTAGGCACGAGTTTGGGTGGTTCTGTGGGACTCATCTTTAATCTTTCTGCGGCTAAGGGGAAATCGTTATGAAGGTCATGCAACTCTGCGGGATAATCTAAGTCTACTTCTAAGATTAGTCCTATTGGATTATCGGGTGTAAGATTTGACAATAGTCCTACCACCCGATCAACGTCATGAGGCCCGTTTATCATTTTAAAGTTTCGTAATGGCAGTGCCTGGCTCATGGCCCACCCATACAGATTGTTGGCATCTAAGTACATCAGATAGTTGGATGGCTTGGCGGGGTCATAGTCGTCTAAATACTTGTTGTTGGCCCTGCGGTAAGGATGACAGGCCATGCTAATGCCTCCTCTCAGCCCATCTTCAATCATCTGAAGTGTATCCAGATCCGATATTAAGTCGATCTGAATGTTTGTAGACTTTAAGAATGCGTCCCAAGAAAGGCCCGGGGCAGAGATGTACTGTGATGAATCTAGACCGTAATGTTTCATGCATGTGAATCTGTAATTTTCAAACACATCTGCCAATAAACACACGTCGGCCATCAAGTATATATCATGATAATCGCCCATTGTTTCGCAGTGTAATTCTGTCCAGGCTTTCTGTGCGTATTCATAGTCGGCGTCAGTTATGCCTCCACCTCTAAGACGGCTGTAAAAGTCTTCCTTTGCTGGCAGCGCCGGCTCGTCAAACCTCTCCCACGAGTCCATGTATTCATAAGGATAGACGCCCTTACGGACTAAAGATGGGTCGAAATATTGTTTGGTTATTGGGCAGTCTTGTAGAGATTCTGCTAACTTACTTAAACTTGCCATCAGATGCTGGGCAGAGTCATAGAAGGATAAACAGTCTACAGTAAAGGTCATGTACTTTTCTGATGATTGTGCAATGCAGCTAACCCTCTTACAATCAGAAGTTATTGCTTGCATGATAAAGTGCGAATCGTAGCCTCGTAAGTTATGAAAGAAGATTGGCAGTTTCCATTTTTCGGGGTCAACCTTGAGTTGAAGATTGCAGCTGTTGTGTGCTGCCCCTCTGAATTTGCCAGTAATGTGATCGTGGTCTCTTACAGTGTCACCTAATAACTTGCATTTGCATATCCAGCAGTGGGTGGCTGATTTATAACGTTCTTCATCTTCGGGGGTCATCTTAATGTCTGAAAGGTTCAGTTGATTGGAGAATTGATTGCGAAGATGTTTCATGTGCTCCAAAAATCGACCAGCTGCGTCGAAGCCTCTGTACATCTCTGGTTCTGTGTGTCCGCCATCTGACCTAACAGCAACAAATGCATAAGAACAGATCTGATGACGGGACAATAAGGTTGTTTTTTGGTCTTGCTGAGGGTTGTAGTACTGTGGCAAGATCGCTTCAAAGTCAGCATAAACCACGTATGGGCTCATCTGCATTTTGTGTACATTCTTAAAACTAACTTTAGACCCTGGTTTGGGTGTAAGAAGTTCGATTTTACAGTCTACAAAACTTTTACAATGCTTCTTATGACTGGTAGCTGCTTCTATAGTTGGGATCCTGACCAAACACCTTCTACAAATCTCTTGTTTAGATTTATGCTTTGATGTATAAGCCATAAGTCTGCTAATTGATCTGATTAATACATAATGGCTCTTGGAACCATCTGTAAACAGAATCAGGTCTACATGATTCTCAAGTGACTCGCCAAAAGTGGGAGCGCTGGGAGAGATCCTTAGAGGGACTAGATTGTCTACTGGATCCCAGGTGTATACGCTTACGGTTATTGGTTTGTTTTGTTCTTCAAACTGGTCGATACTTTCTATACTCACTGGAAAGTTTATGTTATCAAAGTTCAGGCTATCTTTATACTGCCAATAATTGGAAACTCTCTCTGCATTCTTTTTAACAGGATGTAAATGCGCCAAAACACACCACACGAAACACAAGTTGTCTGAATTTTGTATGTTTAGGACTGCCCGTTTAAAAACTAACTCTTTTGGGAGAGGGATGTAAGAATTGCCGATTATAGGATAGAACTTTGTTTGTCTTAATTTGATTTCGAGGACTGTTCCTTCAGACCAGCCAGAGCCGCGCAATTTCGCTTCTTCACTTGCATGGTTAAACTGTGTAAGCATGTAATCGGCCCAGCCAGGTGTAAAGTCGTAATAGCTGATTACTTCTTTCTGTCTAGTTGAAACCCAGACTTGCATACTACTATCATCAGGGGTTATATATTCAATCAGAATGGCCAACAACACTTTTGCTGGCGACTTAATTTGAAGAGACTCTGGGATTTTAGAAATAGCATGTGTTACACTTTCCTGAACGTTTGTGGGGTTAATGATGTCCATGTCTAATTCAATGAACATATTGCTTAATGATTTGTTACTACTCAACAACGCACTGTTGGAAGGTAGTATTTCAAACTCGGACTCACTTGTGTGGCTCATTTTTAACTCACAATATTTACGTAAATTAAAAACAATAAAAGTAAGTAAAAGTAAGTAAATGCTCTTTTATTCTTCACCCAGGCGTTGCAATACTTCAAGACACCCTAATCTTACAAGAACGCCTGCCAATACTTTAGCTTTTTCTGAATCACTACAGTCAATGTTTAACTCTTTGATTGCTTTGTCAAATAGTTCACTATGATTTTTGATTAAATTGTTTACATCATTCTCAAATCCAGATTTACTAAAATCAATGTTAAATCAATGTTTAACACTTTCATCGTTTCGTCAAATAGTTCATTACAATTTTCTATTAAAATCATTAGATCAGATTCGCTGTGTTTGGCCGCCATTTTTAAATCTAAAAATTAAATAAATAAAAAATAAAACCATGAGTTTAACGCTGGTTAATTATGCAGTGCCCATTGTCGGTGTTATAGTTTATTCAACCCTAGCAAAATGTTTGTTAAGAATAAAACCGCCCAACATGGGAAAGATAGAAGATTCGCCGAAACTAGTCACAACCTTATTTTTAGCTCTGGCAACAAAAGATTATCTGATTAAAAAGCACATAGACAGTCTTTCATATTATGATTATTTTAATTATTTTTTTAGTTAATAAAAAACAGAGCACTGCAAAGATCATCAATACTATTTACCACTCTGCTGTAATCGGCGGTCTTAGTATAGGATATAGCATGTTAGCAAAAAACATGTTTAAGATGAGGCCGGCTGATCTAGGAAGGTTAGACATTGAGGATGTTGTTAAGGTTATAGCTGTAATAACTGCAGGGATTGCCTCAAAAGACTTTCTTGTTGCACAGGGGTTTATCCCAGAAAACATCAATGCATAGAAAGATTGATTTATAAAAAAGATTGATTTATAAAAAAGATTCATTCTAAAAAATATTGATTTATAAAAAAAGATTCATTCATTTATAAAAGATATCTGGATTAGTTCTGATCGTGGGAGGAGCTATTTTTAATGCATTGGCTTTCTCTGGCAGCAATTATATGTTTAGTAAATTGCGGTCTGATGAAGAGAGAGAACGCCATAACAAGGCAATGGAAGATTTAGCTAAGGCAAGAGACGCTTACGAGAAAAGGAGAATTGCTCACTTAGACTTTATTAATAAAAAGTTAAGAGAGCAGGGGCATGCAGAGCACACATTTACAGACGTTGATGAAGCAATGAATGAATATTACTTAGTGACAGGAAAGAAGTTTCTAACATCGTCACCGCCAGAACTGTCTGACTTTTATGAACCATCTGAGGATCAGAAAATGGTAGAAATAGGCTTTATTATAGGCGCTATGGGAGCAATCTTTCTTCTTGCATATTCAATCTAAAAACATTGTTAAAAATGTAATAAAAACAGTCCCTTCTTATGGACGATACAAAGTACAAAATATATTATTCACCTGGAGGGTATTGGAAAGGAAAGGCCGCTATTGATAAACTGAGTAAAGCCGCTAGGGTGTCTGAATCAGAAGCGAAAGACTGGCTTTCAAAACAGGCGATCTGGCAAATCTATCTCCCTGCCCCCAAAAGAATAATAAGGCCTCGATTTGTTAACTCAGTTCCTAATGACACCCACCAGATGGACTTGTTGTATCTTCCACATGACAAAGTTAGAAGAAAAAAGTTTAAGTATGCTCTTACAGTTGTTGACATGGCTTCAAGGTATAAAGACGCTGAGCCTTTAACAGATAAAAGCTCAACTGCTGTGGCTGTGGCTTTACAACAAATATACATGCGAGGTCCATTAAAGTATCCTAGATTGATCCAGGTTGATGATGGGAAAGAGTTTAAAGGAGCTGTAAATCAGTTGTTTTTAAGACATCGGGTTACAGTTAAGAGAGGGATTCCAGGCAACCATCGCTCCCAGGCTCTAGTAGAAAACTTTAATAAGAATCTAGCTGAGCGTCTGTTTACCTATCAATACCACAGAGACCTTATGGACAAAACACGCAACACAGAATGGGTTAGGAGATTACCGGCAGTCTTACGCGCCATGAACAATGAAGAATTTAAAGCAACAGGCCTTAAACCTGTAAACGCGATCAAATTGAAAAAAATTAGCATTACTGAAGACATCCAAGGCAATCAGAAACTCTTGCCGTTCGGACTAAAAGTAAGATACTTGTATGCTCCTGGAGAAGCAGAGGGCGATGTTAGAATTAGAGCCACAGACCCTATATGGAGCGTAGACGTATATGAAGTTGAAAGAATTATGAAAACATCCCCTCCCGTGTATTATTTAAGAGAGACTCTTTCTTCTACGTCTAAAAAGCCTGCCCCTAAAAGATCGTTTGTTCGCGAAGAGTTGCAAGTTGTCCCGCCAAACACAGTGCTGATTAGTTTAAAAAAATAGTATTTATTTTTTGTTAAACTTATGATTTATTTATTTTTTTTTGTTAAACTTATAATTTTATTTATTTAGTTCACATTTTATTTTTTTAGTCTATTTTGGGTTTAACTGACTGTTTGCTTGCTTTTCAATGTTCTGTTTGATTGTCTCAGTGTCTACTTGTTGCGAAGTAAAAGTCTTTCTCCACTCCTTTTGAAGTTCAGTTTTTTGTCGTCTGTAATCCTCACCATCAGCCATAAGGCGCTCAAATTCTTCAGCTGTAATGTTTTCATCCTGCAATGCTTTGCTTATTCTCAGTTTTAATGAACAAAGTTTTGCTGATGCTAGGGCTACAATGGCAGTGTGCTTTTGTAGTTTAGGCGTTAATTTTTTTAAAACAGCACTCACAATCATAGACATAGCACCTAAACCCAAACTAAGGCTCCCTAATGCTAAAGAGGCTGGCGCTCCGGCCCCAGTAGCTAAAAGAGCAACGCTAGACCCAGCACTTACGCTCGCTACAGCTGATGAGCCGGTGATTATATAAGAAAGAGTATTTAAAACTTTAGCATATTTCTTTCTAGTAACCCTATACTTATCCAAGTCACTTTCTATTTCTTCTTGAAGTTCAGTTATTTGCTCTAACCTAAACTTTTGAGCTTGATCATCCATTTTTAATTAAGATTAATTTTTAAATTAAGATTAATCCTGTACATATCTCCTTATTAACCCTTCTGGCAGCACTTCATCAACAGAGTAAAACGCAATAAAATCAACATACTTAACCCGTAGAGTGCCTTTAAGCCGTCAGCCGACGCCGCATTAAAAATGCTTTCCCAGTGCCTATGGGCCGTCCACTGACGTCATGCATTTTTCTTGAATTTTCATTCGTTACTATTTCTATCAACGGACTTAAATAGAGTGTGCGTAGTAAGCCTTATATGTCTGTAGTATTAAAATGATATGAAAATGACCACACGTGAGGGGAAAGCCCATTTATTCTCATCACTGACTGGATGACCAGCCAGCACTTTGTCTCGCTTGCAAAGATGGCGGCACAACCTTCGACAAGCGCAGCGACCAAATCAACATATTTACACAGCTGAGCAGGCTCTGCTAATGATTTTTGACAAAGACAATAATCTTTTATTCAACGACTCACTCGAGCATGAAGGTGAGATGATGATAGTGATGGAATTGCCGACCGTATTCGTCAGTTATTGTGTCGGGCTGTGTGACCTCAATGTGTGTTCAGCTGACTGGTTTGCCAGCGTCGAACGAGCTCGCCTAGTGTGTACTCTGCACTGCGTGCCAGTGGTCAGTGACGTGATAGTCAGCGCAAGAGGGGAGCGCGGCCTGCTCGCGGCGTGGCACGGGGCAGAGGGAAAGGTAGGGGAAGAGGAGCAGTGAAAGAAGGGGGCGTGGTGGGGAGAGGGGGGCGTGGTCGTGGACTGACCTGTCTGCATAGAGTGTGAGCGTCTTGATAGACTTCTAAACTGTTTTACTTTCATTTACAGGTGTAGTGTGACAATACAAACTTTATTTTCAACTTTTTTGCTTTGTGTTCTTGTTTGGATGTGAAGATGTAGTGGTAAATACATATGCTTTTGATCGTGCAAAAAAATCTATCCAAATCTAATTGCCTAAATACTTTTTTATTATCAAAATTAAAACAAAAGAAGCCCAGATTCAAAATCTTCATTCAATTTCCTTCAAAAATCATATATATTTCATTGTTATATCTTTTGTAGTTTCTGAGCTAGAATTTTTTGTTAATTATTACCCCCAAATCATTAGATTTCCCTGGCACTGGGAAAGCCTTTGTTTGTAACATTTTCAAGCAGCGAACGGGTTAATGAAAATAAAATCGAGTACTGTTAGTTTAGTATTGTCAACCATCACAGTGACTTTGTCAGATGATACAGAAGTGTTTATTTCATCCCCGTTTTTAGTAATAACAATAACAAGCCTAAGAGAGCCGCCCAAGTTTTCAGACTTTATTTGTACACCTCTGATTAACGTATGCTCTGGCAAACTAGGATCAGACTCCCTTGGAGTAATAAATAAGCGAAAAAGCATCGTCATTTTTCTAGGCAGTGATTCTAGTTTTGGGTTAAACTCTAAGCCGACGGTGTCACCACTTCAGCTAAGGACTTCTTTCTCCGCAGCATATATTCAGAGCCCTGCTTAGTTATTTCAATCTGCTTTTTCTGTTGTGTTCCTGGGATAGGCTAGCAAGAAGGCGTCCTTCATTCAAAGCTTTTCTAAAATTGTATTTCTTATCAAAGTATACGTAGGGGCTTCGTAGTTCAAACTTTAAATTCCAGTTAATGTCAGGAAGCAACGCCCAGGCATTCTCTCGTTTATGAAGTTTGTATTCGTGTTTGCCAAAATCGTTTGCCCTTAGATTTCTTATCTCTTCCAGGGTAGGATATTGCTGCCGTTTTTTATCTTCAATTTCTATTTGTTTGTAAATGCCATCGTCGGTGTACTCAAATCCATAAACATTTCCTGCCACTCCTATTAGATCAAAGTCAGATGTATCTGCTAGATCTTTTAGCTCTACTGCAACGCATTTAGGAGCTAACTCCGCTTTTGATTCTGGCCCTCGAGACATTTTTTTAATATAAACAATTTATTATTAAACAATCTGTAATAAACAATCTATAATAAACAATCTATAATAAGCAGTCTATAATAAGCAAACGTATTGAACTGGCGGGTCAGTCCGTAAGCATAGTTTAGCGTGCTTAGATTTTTCTAGCTGCTCTTTTATTTTTTTTTAGTTCATCCTTGTCCCTGATTATATAGTTTTCACTTAAACATTCTTCAAAACTATCCCTGTCCTTAGTATAGAATAAGATGACTGATTTTAACTGCGATCTAAAGTCTTTTAAGACGGCATTGTATTTTTGAGTTAAGAGCCAAACAGAAACTAATGCGTGTCTTCCGCTAAAGGCTAGCTTAGACAGAGTCCTTCTTTTTTTAACAATGTCTTGTTCGGCTGAACAGTCATCAATAATAAACAGCGTTTCAGTTCCCTCAAATAGCCTATAGTAATGTTCTAAACAGTCGCTTAGCTTGTCAGTAGGATCAACTAAAAATATATTCTCGTCTGTCCAAACAAACTGCCTTTCTTTGTAAGACTTGTTGTGCTTAATGGTTGTGCAGAATATAACAATGTACTCGTAATGAAATCTGTAGACTGTTTGTAACAAATCAAGCACGAAGACAGTTTTCCCACACCCAGTAATCCCACAAATAAGCGAACAGTGCGGGTCTTTAGGTAAAAAGTTCAAACTATCCATCTGTTTTAATAGGCTATTTCTTTCAGTCTATTTTCTTCAATGTTCAGCTGGGCGTCATAAACCACAAAAAACGTGCATTTGTATCTGGCCATTCTCCTCCTCTTCCTTATTAACCTGTATGAGTATGCCATCTGACCCTACCCTTCTTCCACTCCCGTGCAGTCTGTTGTCATACGTGGATCTAAAATCCAGCCATAGTCCATATTTGTCTGTTAGATAATCTTCGAGTCTTACATCGTGAAGGTGAAGTTTTTTACACACATGATCGGCTATGGGACTTGTCTGTCTGCCCCCAGCGAATAACTTTCTTATTTCATCAAAGTGTTGGTCGGGTAAAAGTCCAGCCGAATACAACTGAAAAGGCTTGCCATCTACTGTGCAAGACAACTGCTCAATTTTTGGGTTGTAAAACACCTCAGATTCTCTCTGAAAAGGAGCTGAGGGTTTAGTAAATAGCAAGAGAACCCCCTTTAGAGACCTTAAAGAATTGCTTATAGCTATTTCCCAGACGGTGTCTTGCTTGTTTTTAATCGCTAGACTGTGGTGTAAAACTCTTTCAAAGTAAACAACCGCCCTACTTTTATACTGATTTAAGATTATTCTAGCTAGTTCAGGGTTAGGAACAACGTCAAAATTAAGAGAGATGTTACTAACAGTGTATTTGGCTAAGGGATCATCTGATAGAATAACAGACCCGCTGTCATTGAATGTCAGTTCGTAAGTAAGTTTGTCTCTTAGTGCGCCTTGGTAATATGGCTGATGGGTTTTTAACAGTTCAAAATCTAGAGGGATGCAAAATCTGTTCTTAAATGCTCGCGCTATTGCCTGGTCTCCCTCGTCTTCCTTTGCATCTGCAGCATTAAGCCTGTGCTTAAGGCCGTTTGGGCTCTGGATCCCCTGAAAGATTTTGTCTTTTCTTTCTGTTCTAGGCAGCCATAGATCAGAATAGAGATTAAAAATGTCTGCGCTACTCAGTGAGAAGACTTCTCTACCCTCCAGTTTAATTACCATATTTTTAATGATGGCCCTGCCCAGGTTAGCAACGACAGTAGCATTAGGATCCGTCGACTCAATGTCTATTTTGAACGACAGCCTGGCAGTGCCTGGCATTATAACATCGTCAGGCCCAAGGTCACTAAATCTTACTGTTAATATTTCATTGGGCTCAATTGTTGATGGATTATTTACAACGCGCACAGTCTGTCTTATGCCTTTTATGCCGTGGGGTTCCTTCGCTTTTCTGAATGGATCAAGGTCGCAGCCGTATGGGTTCATTTTTTATAAAACAAAAAATAATAAATATATAAATATGGCCGAAGGCGGCGATTATGACGCGATTAGTCCTATTGAAGAAGAAGATGAAACAGAATCGGGCCCTTCAATGCAAGATGAACTTGAAGAAGCACGTTCTTTAACCCCTTCATTAGAAGAAACACCCCCTGGAGTTATTACAGCTCGTGCAGAACTATTAACAAATAAAATTAACTCATTCTATAGAAGCATAGGACTAGAGCCGCCAGAAGGCCACAGTGCTTTTGATTTTAAGATGGATAAAAATAATCATCTGTATGTAAGGACTAGTAAAGGCCTTGTACGACTTACTACAAAACCAGACCCGGCCAAGTTTTTAAGCAAGAGCACAATTCTTAGAGGCCTCCCTGTTGCCGACCGAAGGCGATTAGCCCTTATTAAAGATTTAAGGCCTGAGGCTGTTAGTGCTTTACAGAACTTGGGGCAAAGGCTGCCAACACGATCTGAAATAGAAATGATCTCTATTCAAGAATTAAGTCAAAGAACAGATGAGGCAATAGCAGAAATTGAGACGAGTTTTAATGAGGAGACGCAGTTAAAAACAATTGCCGATTCTCAAGTGCCTAGTCAAAGAGAACGCGAGCTGAGTCCTGAAGAAGCAGCTTTAGAAACAATTGATGATCCTCCATTGTCTGAGAGTGTACACAGGAATCTTAAAGCTTCTCTGCGTGAACTCAGCGGTCTTGATGATGCTCTGCGGAGAATAAATGGCGAGCTAAAAAACAACTTGTCAAAACTTGGTGAGCTAGATAGAGAAACAAGAGAAGAAAAAAATAAACTGGCCGATGCAGATGATAACAATTTAGGGTTAGAAGAAAAGGCTAGAATACAGGCGAAAATACAGGAGTTAATGTCACTAAGGGCAGACAGGTTAGAAACGCTGTCTACTAACAGAGAACAAATAGTATTACAAACAAACAGAATCAAAGAAACTATACACAGACTCCTTCATGAAAATACTACGTTAGCAGAAAGAATAAGGACTCTGTTCAGAGAGCAGGGAATTACAATAGTTAGTATATTGACAGCTGTTGGGTTTGCTATCTCTACACTGGTTTATGCATTAACTGGCAGTACGCCAACAGGACCAGTAGCTCCTCCAACGCCCCAGCCCGGTAAAAGCTGGATTAGAAAACAATTGCGCCATCTAGCAAACTTATTAAAGAAGTTAGCTGTCAAAGCGCTTGATGCTCTGCCTGGCATAATAGGCAGTGTTGTTAGTTGGGTTTTGTCTACCATAGGCAAAGTGGCTGGTTATATGGCTGACCATCTGTGGACGTTAGGAGTGCTGGCTGCCGGTTTAATTTTTAGTGAAATAAAGTATGGCTAATCCAGTAAAAGTTAAAAACACAACAAGGGCTGTCTTTTCGCTAGTGTGCCTGTCGGGGTGAGGCACATCAACAGGCGGGGGGTCGCTTTCTGGGCTGCTTATAACTGGCGGTGGGGGGTCGCTTTCTGCAGGTTCAGGGCTATACTTTTTTTAAAATGGCTGGTGCGGGCCTTGTGTTTAAGCCTTGATTGTGTCCTAAGTTTTGGTCGTCTCCAGCTATGAGAATTTCATTATTATAATTCTGTATCATGCCAATCTGTAGTCTAAGGTCAGAAGGCAGCATGTATAATCCATGACCCACAACTAAGTCAACCTTTGACCTAGCATGTGAAAGAACGTTTTGGTACCTTTGTATGCTGGAAGGCAAATCAACAGCAGAGTTAATAGCATCTTCTAAATTGGCTAGAAATTGTTTTCTGGCGTCAAAACCTGTAGATTGATCCACTATGCTAGACTTGGTCTGTGCTTGCGCTCCTAATAGACACCAAACGTACGTGCGTATGGAGTCATTAAGTCTTTGCACTCCTGGCATTGTTAGACCTTTACTTTCATCTAAGATAAATGTTGCCCAAGCATTGGGGTGTTTTTGTTCTATTGATCCCAATCTAACTTGGGAGTTTGGCTTAAAAGAGGTGTGGCCGGGCCAGTAGTCAAAATTATATTCTCTACGCTGGCCCCACAAATACAATGTGCCTAACCCGTGATTGCGGTCTAACTTTTGTCTAAAGTTATTTGAAGGGTTAATGTTAAATTCGTTGCAGATTCTTTCATATGCATTCTTGTCCATTGGGCTGTTAAATGGATTAAATGCGTTGTCGTTGGGGAGGGGTACTTGTAGTTCAGTTAGTATGCGCCTATACTGGTAATAAACATGAAAGTTATATACTGACCTTACTAAGAGGTTGGGGTGGTATAAATGGTTTGCATATGAAACACCGCAGCCAGTAGTTGAGCAGTAAATGGCAAAATTTAACTGATTCTGGTAAAAGGCCATAGGGTTGGATGACCATGCTGATGGCACTCTATCACTCTTTATTGGAGGATTTAAATATCTAGTTAGTGGGTTTACAAGTCTGACTAGAAAGCCATATGATTCATCCACTGCGATGGTTAGGCTACTAAAGTCCAAAGATTTGGGCTCATAAACCCCTCCTACATCGTAAGTGGCACTTTCATTATATTTAAAAGGTTCCATTTTTAAATAGATTTTTTAAAAAGGATTTAAAAAGGATGCACATTTATATAACTAAACAAAACACGCGTGTGTTCTTAAAGTATCCAATTGACAATAGGCGCGGTGATAGTAGGGTTGCTCTTAGAGAAATTGGTTTTAAAGTTAAGTGGTTTAATATATCTGAAGAAGCTCAGAATAACTGGATTAATATTAGTAACGAGGGGGGCAATCAAATAACTCATGAAAAAATACCAGAAGGTTATTACAACTTTTGTTCTTTAAAAGAAGTATTTATCGAATTAGGCATATTGCTAAAAATTAACGAAGCAAACCTCAGAATTACTGTGCATTTTCCACCAGAAGAAAGAAGAGAATACACTTTTCCTAAAGGTCTTGCTAGAATCTTGGGGTTCCACAGTACTAGCAGATCTTATAAATTTAGTACAAGAGAAGACATCTATCAATTTGAAAGCAATGAACCATCTGATTTTCTCGTGAACCCAATGTTGTATGTCCATTTACAAGAGTTAAAAACAGATACTAATTTATTTGATGGCCATCCATCTACAGTTCTAAGAGTACTACCATCAATTAAGGCGGGGTTTTGCGATTATCAGTTAAGCACATTTGGTGAAAACAGTCGGTTTAAAGAATTAGTTGCGGGGTCTATAAATTCAGTGTGTGTAAAAATAACTAACCAAGATGGAAGGCCGGTTGTTTGTTCTGATTTGTTGGTAGTGCTGGAAGTAGAAGAGCGTACTAGAACAATAGTAAGGGCTCAATCCCGCGGGCGTTAATCAGAGAAAGTTAATATCTTTGTTCTATATCGCCCATTTTTTGTTTTTGCACGAAGGCCCCATTTTAAAATAACGATTACGCCAATTTTGGGGGGGTTTTGCATGTTAAGTTTAGTTGTAAAAAGGTGCTACCTTAAGCAAAAAGTAGCATGAGATGGGCGAGATTTGTTTGTAAAAAGGGGGGGTTTCGGGCAAAATAAGATGGTGAGTTAGGGCCCGCATATTAACTGTCTCTCTGGCTCTGGTCTTGTCCTTTTCCTGATCCTGGAGTACTTTTTTTTTTTGATTGGACTCTGAAAGCACCTGGGAGAGAGAGGGCTTGATCATCCAGATATAGGTCAAGACCTGTAGCACCCTTTCTGGCCATTTGATGTCAGGCTGTTGGTAGAGTCATGGTCAGCTGTATGCTTGTTGGTCCAAAATATTTTATGGGTCTCAGGTGAGCTTGTTCCCACCATCCTTTTCGACATTCAGGTATTTCCTTTGACAAGTATGAAGAAAAAGTATGAAGGAAAAGAATTTTACTAACAAAAGTAGTTTTTATGATATAGTTGCCTGTCCAAACAATATAGCACCCTGCTCCCTCCCTGGTTGGCAGAAAAGGGGAGAAAACTGAACTCAAGCAATCAGACTGCAATGATTTGAGTTCACTAAGGGCAATCATGTGCTGGCTGGGTGGCTGAGTGGACTTACCTCCTGCTCTCTATTTTCAATTTGTTATGAAAATCCTGATGAGTGGTGATGTTCCTCGCCAAGTGCAGATAAGGCATCTGCTTGGATAAGTAAGTATGTCACATAATTACTTTTAGGACTTAAAATTCCTCTTTCGTAACTGTGGCATTCTTGTTAGAGTTCACTTCAACAGTTGTTTCAGCAGCTACTTAAACACTTATTCATGATCTCAATGCTACTTAAACACCTTCTCATCATCTTTCTGAACCACTGTTAGTTGAATGAATATCATTTGAAAGATTTAGACCAATCCAACAATGACATACTCCCAGCAAACCAGGACATAACCAGCATCTTCTGAACAGTTTGTAACATGGAAATGTATTATAATGATACCAATTACTTCCTGAACACCTGTTCAGGAAATCTGTTCCAGTTTGATGAAATAAACACATACATAAACACACATCCACACTCGCACATAAATACATTCCCTGACAATGCTTTTGGCATTTATCCACCTTGACTATGGCTCTCTCATGCAAACTGAAACCAAAATTGATTTCCAAAACAGCATCTTTATCCTCTACATAGATCACCACAAATGCTTTTCCAAACCCAACTGCACTTCATGTAAACAGATGAAAAAAAAACTTTGCATCATCAGAACAAATGGGAACAACTGTTGACTTATTCACATAACATATCTAACCATAAGTTTTATTTCTTCTTATTTTTCCTTCTCTCCGGGCCTCTCTCCCTCTGTCACACGCACGCACACACACACACACACACATACACACACACACACACACACACATATGCACTTCCTATCTGATTCGAAGTCTAGAACAGAAATGGGGAGTTTGTGTTATACTCCCTGTTTGGCTAATATACTTACCATGTCAGACCATAGCATTCAACGGCAGTTAGCCAGCTCTGTCAGGCCGAATTTTTCCGTGGCCAATGCAGTCATAAGACAGTCACGTGCAGTCACGTGATGTCACCCCACTTCCGGCCCCGGAAGAAGCCAGTGTCAACTTCGTATACGTCATTCAGCGAGGCCTGTGTGTATGGTAACCCCGAGAACCTTGGCGCCAGAGGGGAAGGTAGGGAGGGAATTAGAGTCTGACATGGTAAGTATATTAGCCAAACAGGGAGTATAACACAAACTCCCCATTTTGGCGTCATATACTATACCATGTCAGACCATAGCAGAATTTAAAGGAATCGGAGGAGGGCGAGCGCCCTAATGGTTCTTGGGGTTGACCGATATGGCTGCATTGGTCGCCACAAAGGAAATCCCCTTAGACCCATCAGCTCTGGTCATGCGGATATCCCTCAGGTAAAAATTAATGAAGGGATTTTCCGAACGCCAGTAGGCTGCCTCCAGCAGGTGGCGCACGGGAACAGAGTACTGGAACGCTGTGGAAGTGGCCAGTGCTCTGACCTCGTGGGCCCTGGGTGATAGGACAGGGAGATCCTTGTACGCCTGAGCGTAGGTAGATCTCACCGTCTTGGAGAGCCATCTGGAGATAGTTCCCGCCGAGATATCTCTAGTATTGTTGGGGTTGAGGGAGATACGGAGTCGTCTCTGGGAGGAGCGCCTGGGGCGTGTGCGTTCCCAGTAGTACCTGAGACACCTGGAGGGGCAAAGGTCCATGTCTCCATCTTTTTCTCCCTTTCCCAAGATGTCCGTCAGGGAACGGATGACGAGGAAGGGAGAGGGGGTGCCCGGTTCCTGATTCTTGCCAAGAACTCCGGAAGGAACTTGAGAGAGACTGAGCCGTCCCTGTGGAAGGCGATATCTGTGGGGTCACCGCTGAGGGCGTGAATCTCACTTCGTCTTCTGGCCGAGGCCAGGGCGAGGAGAAAGGTGGTCTTAAAGGAGAGGAGGTCAAAAGGAATAGAAGCAATGGGTTCAAAAGGGGGTTTTCTGAGGGCATCGAGGACCGTAAAAAGGTCCCAGAGGGGAATGCGCCTAGGGGACTGAGCTTCCCGTAGAGCAACTCCTCTAGACACCTCTCTGAGGAGAAAGTCATTGTCAAAAGAAGGGCCCCCCAGTTGACGAATGGTGGTGCAGATAGCTGATCTGTAGCCCCGAATGGAGCCAGCCGACAGCTTAAGGGAAGAGGATAGGTGGGAGAGGAAATTTCCTATCTGGATGTTGGAGGGGCAGTCATGGGGAACAGAGTTATCTGAGCACCAGGTTATCCATCTCTCCCAACGGTAGTTGTAGAGGGATTCGGTGCTGGCTCTGCGAGATGCCGAGGCGAAGTCCCGTAATCCCTGAGAGGCCCCTGCCCCGGCTAGTGTGTCTAGGACGGACTGGGGTCTCTCCGAGTGGGGGGTAGATGCAGATGTTCGCAGTTGGGCTGGCATAGAAGCCACGCGTGTAGGCGAAGCATCTTGGGATTGGAGCGAGGAAGACCTGACCGGGGTTGTCTCAGCATGTCCCAGCGAGGGCTGAGCCGGAGGGGGGGAACGTGGGTGAGGGACTTGAGGTCCGGGAACCAAGACTGGGTCGGCCACCATGGCGTTACGAGGATCAGCCTGGGTCTTTCCAGCCTTGCCTTCCTGATCACCTTGTGTAGGATGGGGAAGGGGGGAAAGGCATACGTCAGTAGGCCCGTCCAGCGGAGGGATAGTGCGTCGACTGCATCCGCCTGGGGATCTGGAACGGGGGAGACGTACAGGGGCAGGTGATGGTTGAAGCTGGTGGCAAACAGGTCGATCATGGGCACAAACCAATGGTTGCGCGACACCAGCGAAGGAGGGCCTCTGTTCTGAGGGAGAGGCCTATGGAGCGGGACCCTCCCCCTTTGTTGACATAGCAAGCTACCGACGTATTGTCCGTGAGGAGGAGAACAAGTCGGTGCGCGACCTTGTGCTGGAGTTGGAGAAGGGCTAGCCTGACCGCTTCCAGCTCCCAGTCCCCCGAGGCGTGACTGTCCTCCACGTGGGCCCCCCAGCCCAAGTTGGAGGCGTCTGTATAAAGTTCCAGTGGTTGGGTTGGGTTGGGAGGGAGATGGGGACCCCGGTGGAGAGAGTGGCTGGAGTGAGCCGCTCCTCCGTCGCCGAAATGAACCAGTGTCCGAGGGGAATGACCTGGTCCCAGCGGTCGGAGGTCTGTGACAAACGTCGGCGGAACTCCCTCTGAAGTTGGCGTTTGGGGACCCGCCCCAGGGGAATGAGGGGAGACAGGGACTCCATCATTCCTAGGAGGGAGGACAGGGTTCTGGCCGAGGTGTGGGGTGCCTGTGACAGGCAGGAGATGAGGTCCACTATGCGTGCAGGCCTCTCCGGGGTCTGCCAGACGAACCGTAGGAATCGTCTGTGGGCCGGGTGAATCAGGATCTGAAAATAGGCGTCCTTCAGGTCTATGGATGTGGCCCAGTCGCGATGATGGATGGAGTCTCGGATCTGGGTGGGGGTCTCCATCTTGAACTTGGTGGGCCTGAGGAACTTGTTGAGGGGCGAAAGATCTAGAATGGGCCTCCATCCTCCCGAGGCTTTTGGGATCACAAAGAGGTGAGAGTAGAAGCCGGGGTTTGGGTGGGAAACCTCCGAGATGGCCCCTCTTTTGAGGAGGTCTTGGACTTCCGTGCGAAGAGCTTCTGCTTTGGCGGGGGAGGGTTCGTTGGGGGAGGGAGGGGGAGATAGCATGAGGGGGGGGGACGCTCGTGGGCCCAAGGAAGGCGAAACCCTTCCTGTAGCACCGCCACTATCCAGGGGTGAGGCGCATGCGTCTCCACTGGTGGGCATGCCGGGAGAGGCTGCCCGCCAGGGAGGGCGAGGGTCTGGGCTGGTGGGTGGGGGATAGGGCGAGGGGGGGTGCTACCTGATCTAAGTCCCCCTCGGGCTGTCTCCCTAGTCAGCTCCGGGAGCGTGACTGTTGGCCTAACCGAAAATTTTGCTGATGGGGTTTTGGCTTAGGCCTTGGGAGAAGATTAGGTCGCTTGGCGGGCCGTGCGGTGCGGGAAGGCGATTGTCTGGGATAGGGTCTGTGCCTGGGGAAGGAACGAAGTGGGGGTCTAGCAGGGCGTGGCGGTGGCCTGGGCGCAAAGGACACAGCCTGCTTGCGTTCCTCAACTGCTTGTGCTATGACGTCAGCCGAGTAGTCGCCAAAGAGCGACTGGTCCTGGCCCGGGATGCATCGCAGGGCTGCCTTAAGCGTCGGGGAGAGAGAGGTCCGCGCCAGCATGGCATCTCTCGCGACCAACAAGCAGTTGAAGTGGCTTCTGGCTGCGCTGTCCGCCGCAGCCGAAAGGTGATGCGAAATCCTGTTAACTAGGTGTCGCATGAAAGGATCGCTGAACAAGCGAGGGTCAGGCTCTTGGTGCGCCTCAGAGCCCGAGTCCCCCGGTACTGGGATGGCACCATCGTCCTCCGGCCATAGAGCCTCCGCTCGCTGAAGGGGCATGTCCAAGTAGGTGTGTCCCGCCGTGGTGTGGAGGAAGCCCATCCTGGCTACTCGGTCCCATTCCTTTAGGTTCTTAAAGGAGATGGTGCCGGAAGTAGGGGGGGCAGGTGGGGGATCAACCGACGGTCCGACTGGGAAATGCCCATCTCCCTGGTCACGGGATTGTCCGTAAACAAGGAGGCGACTGAGGGGTTCTTGGGTAGATTGGTCTAGATCTCTGGGCCGGGGGGGGACCGGCGAATTGGGAGAGGGAGAGAACTTCGTCAGCGGGTGCGGCCTCCCTCCTAACGAGGTCTGGTCGCCACCGTTCTATCGTGCGGACATCGTACAATGAGGTGGGGGCTAGCTCCTCGTATCGTCCGCCTCAGGGAGGTACTGGTCCTGAGAGGGTTCATAGCACCCGTCTTCAGGAGGTAAGTCGAGGGGTGCCTGTAGTGTGTCCCCGGTGGCCCTATAATCGGCGGCCGGGACATCGTCCTGCCGATCGGACGGCGCCCGAGGAGGGAGACCAAGGTCGACCCAGGCAAGTGAGGCCGGGTGCCACATTCGACCATGTAGCTGGTCGTGCTGGGTGTTGGCGTTAAGCCACTGGTCTCTCTCGGGGGCATAGAGCCACCGGTCCCCGGGGAGGTAAACGGGCTGTGGCGGCCCTGGGGTGTAGGCAGAAAGTCCCCGGGGACCCGGGTAACCTGAATCACTGTTGGGGGGGTCTTGAGAGGCCGTGGCCTGTCGTCCCCGTCCAGGTCCGTGCACTGCACCATACACGTCCTTGGAATGGGCCTGGGAGGGCCATAATGGTATGGAG
Organism: Conus canariensis; assembly: GCA_033310375.1. NCBI lineage: Eukaryota > Metazoa > Mollusca > Gastropoda > Neogastropoda > Conidae > Conus > Conus canariensis. The sequence goes on from CM065723.1 coordinate 79,928,324, forward strand.
GAGGATGCGGAAGTCGAGCCCCCAACCCGCGAAAGTGCGGATTGGTCAGGATGCGGTCCCGTGTTCCTCCCCCTGGAGGAATATGTCAGGTTACCCTTGGTCCCGCTGGTAGATCCTCCCCCCGGAGGAGCGGGACCGCGGACGTTGCCCAAATGGGGATCCGAAAAGGTCGGTTCCCCAACGTCCAATACCCCTAGGGAAGAAGGTGACGTTCGATCGGGGTAGGTCGACCGTCCTTGTGCATGGGCACGGCCGGGCCCATGGCGCGGCGTGCCCGCACGCCCAGGATTATGGACACCACCGAGGTCGTGCGTCGGGGTGACCATAAGGCTGCTTCCGGAGTCGAAGCGCTCCTCGAGCTCAGGTGTTGGCTGCACCTGTGCCCGGTGGGGCCGAGCGCTATGAGTGCACGTATCAATTTGGGGGGAAAAAGAGATACGTGACTCATCAAGGCGAGTGACGGATGGTGATTCCATCCCAGATCCGTCACCCGTGCTGGTCCGCGGCTCGGCAAGGTGCCCCGGGGGCCGAGATTCGCGTGACTCAGCATGATAGTTAGAAGTCTCCGAGCGAGTCCGTAGGCTAGAGGGCAAGCTGGCCGATGGAGAAGGGGTGGGGGAGGGCGAATTCCGTTGGCTAGTCTTTGCTCGGCCGGGCCCCTTGAGGGGAGCCTTGCCCTTAGACTTTCTGGGCAGCACCTTGAGGGGAGCTTTGCCCTTAGACTTTGCAGGCAGATCAAATGAAAGGCATTTTGAAATGGTGGCCGCTTGCCTATCAGCCTTGGGACGCCGCGGTCGTGCGTCCGTCGGTTTGGTAGACGAGGAAAGATCACGCGTCCCTTCCGCGGAGAAGTCGTCTCTGTCTACCCGAACCGTACGTTCATCAGTGCGAACGGATTGCTCCGAGATGGAATCGACCCGCGGGTTCTCCGGGAAATTGAGCGAACTCCGAGCAGTGGAGTGGCTCGACCCGGCGGTGTCCTTCACCATGTTGGGCACAGGTGGATAGAGCAAACCCGGAACACACGACCGCAAAGAGGAGACAAGGTGGCCGATCGAGAAAATCAATTAATCTCGATCGTCCGTGTGGTGTCGTGCAAAGTGCTCGAGAGATCGACTGAAAACTCGAACTACCCGTACACGCCACCGGTCGTGTGACTGGTATGGCTATTAATAGCAATCTCTACACGTGGAGTATCACTGTGTATAGGTGTGATAGTTCTTGGGCACTAAATCTTAATAAGCAGATCAGTGTCACGCACCCTTACTCGAACACGTTCTACCTGTGAAGGGTAAAGAGTACAGGTGTGATAGTTATTGAGCACTAAACCTTAATAAGCGGAACCAGCACAAAATGCGTGCTGAACCCGAGGCTCGGCAATATGGTGGGGGAACACGACCGGCGAGCGGTGCCGACGATCGCGAGTAACAAAGTCGCGAGAGTGCCGGTAAAAGAGACAAATCTTTTAATAAATACGCTCCCGAGAGTGCCGGTAAAAGAGACAAATCTTTTAATAAATACGCTCCCACCAAGAGCTTCACACGGCAAAATTACTCAGGGTCTAGTGCAAGCCGGAACCAGCACAAAATGCGTGCTGAACCCGAGGCTCGGCAATATGGTGGGGGAACACGACCGGCGAGCGGTGCCGACGATCGCGAGTAACAAAGTCGCGAGAGTGCCGGTAAAAGGGACAAATCTTTTAATAAATACGCTCCCACCAAGAGCCTCACACGGCAAAAAAACTCAGGGTCTAGTGCAAGCCACAACTGAATCAAGTATAGAAACAAAACACAGCAATGTTAACACAAAGGCAAGTATAGGCGAGACAGAGCACAAGACTTATCTTGCTTTGACGGCAGGCCGAAGATGAATGACGTATACGAAGTTGACACTGGCTTCTTCCGGGGCCGGAAGTGGGGTGACATCACGTGACTGCACGTGACTGTCTTATGACTGCATTGGCCACGGAAAAATTCGGCCTGACAGAGCTGGCTAACTGCCGTTGAATGCTATGGTCTGACATGGTATAGTATATGACGCCAAACAGCTGACTTACTAAGAGCGATTGGTTGTGAGGGCCACAAGATCTCCTGCGTTCTGCTCCGCTCACCAGACCTGTTTACGTACAGTCCCACTTCTGCAATGAACAGAAACATTACAAATCATGCACTATCAACCAGTCAAAAAGGCAGTGATAGTAACTATGGACAAATTCATTCTTTTGTCATACAGTGAACAGATATCATGCATCACATTCCCTCACATCAAATCAAGTAAGTCAAACCCTGAATGCAGCTTCAGTGACACAAGCCAACCAACCATTCACATGGTTAATCATAACTAAACCTACACCAGATTCAAAGGTTTCAAAAACTTTAAATAAATATACACAAATAACTTTTTAGCAAACCTGGAATTTAGCGACATCTTCACTTTTAACACTCACTCTCCTCCAGACATGTTTTCTCACCATCATTGATTTCTTTGTGTGAAATACCACAGTAAATTTAATCTTAAAAAAATCTTCAAATAGATAAGTCTTCTATAATGTCGGATAAACAAACAAGCTGACAAACTTCAATTAATTCTGCCATAATATTTTACCAAAAGAAGCAATCTTTCAATATTTTACAAGATTTAGAACTGGGGACCCCTATGCTCCGTGACTGCCAACTATTTTTTTTCTCGTTCTAAATCACATTCCCTTCTGGGCCTTTTATCAAACTGAAACATTCCTTTCAGTTAAAAAAAAATAAAAATAAATATCATACCACTGAAGAGCAGCAAGAACTCCTCAGAAGACAGCTGAATGGCAAGCAAGGCATCCATTGGTTTATCTACTGGTTTTGATGTCAGGAACCTCAAAGTCCTGTCTTCTGTGCTTACTAATGCTGAAACACAGACACACACATACATATCACTTGCACAACGGCTTCACAGCTCCCCTAGTATTGGCAGCATTGGCAGCTTGTAATATTAACTTAACACACTGATTTAAACTATTATTAGGATATTCAAAATAGCTACCAGGTAGTGGAGGCACATTTCATATATACCTATAATCTAGTTCAACAAAAGCTGGTTAGGTGCTTGTACAGGTATTTCAGATGGATTAAATGAAGATTTTCTAATTTGGTTTCTGACATAAACTGAGCACAAAGGGCCTAAGCTATTTACTTGTGGTTTGCTCCCCTTGACCTTGGTTTTCTATCAACACCACATTCACCTTTACTTTGATTTCTGACAGACAGTGCACAGAAAAGCTTACGCAATATGTGGTTTGCTCCCTTGACCTTGGTTCTCTATCAACACCACATTCGCCTGTACTTTGATTTCAGGCAGACAGTGCACAGAAAAGCTTATGCAATTTGTGGTTTGCTCCCTTGACCTTGGTTTTCTATCAACACCACATTCACCTTTACTTTGATTTCTGACAGACAGTGCACAGAAAAGCTTGTGCAATTTGTGGTTTGCTCCCTTTACCTTTTTTTTTCTATCAACATCACTTTAGCCTGGGCTCGTGGTAACCTGTTGTGAACTGTACCCATTCTAATGTTGACATTGTTCTGCATGTGGCAATGTGCAGACAAAATTGAAAATGAACAATGATTTAGAGCCTGGAGAATATTTCTGTGGTAACCCCTTTACTCATGACTTACAGTGGCAAAGTGTGACTTAAGGACTCATGAGCGATTTACAAGGAGTTAGAGATGCAAGTGTTTCTGTGATGACCTGTCATATTCCAGCCATATAGATTTTGAACCAGTGAGCCTTAGGAGTTCTGTGATGTCCTGTTATACTGCAATTCTACAGATCTTGATTCTGTGAGCCTTAGCTGTTTTTGATGACCTGCGATATCGCCGCCACACAGATTTTGCAGCCCTATGAATGTTTTGGTGGAGACTACTGATTTGAAGCCCTGTGTGTCTGTAATAATGATGGATTTGGAGCCCCAGTAGGTTCCTACGCTGACCAGAGATGTGTGTGTCCAATGCAAGCCTCCATGCTGACAATGATACTGGAACCCCATGTGTGTTTTTGTGATAATCATTTATTATGGAGTTCTATGAACTTTTTTTTGTGGTGACCAGTGGTATCAGTCCCATGAGTCCTTTCATTGCTTTTTTTGTATGCTCCACACGCCAAGCAGTCTTAACAAAACAGAGCACTTGTATCTGAGAAGTCATTGGCTTCAGTAGAAGTTATACAGATAATGTCCATAGGAAACAGTCAAAACTAGTTAGTTCATTCTTTCATGTTTTACATGTACCGCTTTATTTCCCTTCCCTTCTCCACCAAGTCCATGGTGAGTGTAGCCAATTTCCCCTCCTTCACTCCATCACCAAATAATCCAATATGTTTCACACATATACATGCATTTTTGATGTAGCTAAAATCATGAAATAGTAAACTGAAATTTCCTACAATGGTACTGTACTTTCAAAGCCACAACTTTTGGTAGTTCATCTGCCCATTCCCTTTCCTTACAGCATAGGCTAGAGGGCAACTTAACCACACTACTTACTCATGGGAGCAGCATCACCCTGCATGCTGTAGATGGCAAAACATGTGGGATAGCCAACACACAACTGTTCTTTCATCATCTCCATGCATTGCACAACACCTGGAACCTGGATGTCTTTCATCTGCAACAAGTATACACAGTGTTTACTATCTTTCTTTAATGCTTAATGTTACCTTTCAATGTTTATGCTACATCCTCACCTTCCTATCTGTATTTGTGGCAAAACATGAGAACGACAAGAGGAATAACTGCTGTTTCAGAGTACTGGTCTAAAGAGTTTGGTCCCCAGTCGTTATTTTTGTTCTTGTTTTTCCTCTGGCACAGGATGTGGATCAAGATCATTTATCCAGCAAGTCACAGTAATTTGTGTATAGTACAATTTCAATGAATCCCCCACTTGCATTATGGCTCTACTAACATCTACCTCCAAAAACAACTGGAAACTCTGGGTTCCCCTACCCCACCCCATCCTTTTCGTTCAACACTTGGGTGTGCTCACACAATACACACTTCACATAGCTTTCTGAGCTTGCCTACTTTTAAAAATGCATGCATAAAAAGTTAAGACACTGCTGAGGGCAACAAGTTGCAGCAACAGCCAGTAACGAAGGGCTCTTCAAATAACCCGTGGCTGCCTCCTGAGCATGAGAGAGAGGCACCTGAGAGCTGTGCACCCCAATGTCATGATGTGTCCTACACCTGAGAGCTGTACACCCCCAATGTCATGATGTGTCCTACACCTGAGAGCTGTACACCCCCAATGTCATGATGTGTCCTACACCTGAGAGCTGTACACCCCCAATGTCATGATGTGTCCTACACCTGAGAGCTGTACACCCCCAATGTCATGATGTGTCCTACACCTGAGAGCTGTACACCCCCAACATCATGATGTGTCCTACACCTGAGAGCTGTACACCCCCAAAGTCATGATGTGTCCTACACCTGAGAGCTGTACACCCCCAATGTCATGATGTGTCCTACACCTGAGAGCTGTACACCCCCAATGTCATGATGTGTCCTACACCCGAGAGCTGTACACCCCCAATGTCATGATGTGTCCTACACCTGAGAGCTGTATACCCCCAATGTCATGATGTGTCCTACACCTGAGAGCTGTACACCCCCAACGTCATGATGTGTCCTACACCTGAGAGCTGTACACCCCCAATGTCATGATGTGTCCTACACCTGAGATCTGTACACCCCCAATGTCATGATGTGTCCTACACCTGAGAGCTGTACACCCCCAATGTCATGATGTGTCCTATCTTGTGCTCTCTGGCTCTGATGACTAGGAAAAGTGAAAAAGAGCACCTTACTTTCCAAGATCTACCTGTCCATGGGATTAAAAATACCATGACTTGGCCTGAATTCCTGTTGGGTTGAAATGACACTTATTACACAAGAAGCCTGAACAATAACACCTTCCACACTGTTGTGGGCCTCAAGTTGCTCCAAAGTGCACCAGTGTCTACAAGGTTGGTGGATGCTTGTCCTTAGCACTTGTGGCTGTGCATATGCATACGTGTGCACAGGTACGTACATGCAGCATATGGAAAGAGTAGGTGTGTGTGTGTGTGTGTGTGTGTGTGTGTGTGTGTGTGTGTGTGTGTGTGTGTGTGTGTGTGTTTGGTGATTTGAACATGCATTTAATTTCACATACTTTACCGTGACTCAGTAGTGCTGGCGCAGAACGGACGGAAACAAATAAGTGTGAAGAGTACACAAAGTTTGAAAGAAATATTTTCAGTCACTGAAAACAATTGCTTGAATCCAGCCAAAAACGAGCAAGAAATAAGGGGGTGAGGTGATGGTGGGAACTCACCTTCCGGTAGCGTTGCCTGGTCTTGATGAGTTCATACACCTGCACTGTGCGCTTAACAGCCACACACAGACAGTGGACCAGCCCTCCATTGCCCCCACCCACAGCCGTCACCACACTGGCTGTGCTGCTGCCCCCCTGCTGCCGAAAAGAACCCACACAGTATGTGCTGCATCCCTTCGATTCGTTGATCTTTACTGGCTCCGAGTCGCTGCCGTCCAGGGCTGACACATGGAGCAGTTTGATGTAACGTTGTTTACCTGGTGTCAACACAAACAATTGGTTGCCATCAATGACTGATATAATAAACACAAAAAGGAAAGCTATCTGCCTGGTTTGAGGACAAAGAAATCGGGCAGGTTCAAAACTTTCAAAACACACTGCTCACTCCTTTAAGGACAAAGATAATAAACATCTAAGAAGCTAAAACAGTAAGTTTTACGTTGTTCATATCTGGAATAAATAAGTGCTCAAGCAAAACAAACTAAAAAAAATAATAATTCAAAGAAATTCGCCTGATACAGCAGACATAAGACATGGAAATGATGGATGAATAAGCATTTCTTGAAACTTTTCACACAAAATACTAACTACAAAACAATGAAAATAAGCAATGGCAGGCATCATCAGCACATGTATGTAAAATAAAAATCTCTCAAAGTTAAGTAAAAGAAAAAAAACACACGTGCGAACAAACATGTATGCACTATAGGGCAGAGACATTAATCAGCAGTGATAATTATTACACATAAATGTGCGTCTCTGACGTACAAAATTCCCATATGATGCACAGGAATTCAGGCTAGTATGTCACTAAAACGTATCAAAATTTACCATGACGCAATTACTTTCTCCTATATGTGTTACAACTTCAAACAGCGCATCACAAAAAAGCACTTTTGTCCCCTCTGCCATGATCAAGTTAATAAAAACTCAACTTTCCTCGACATTTCAGAACATTCAGAATTAATAAAGAGTTCCCGTGGAGAACTCTTCTCTACTGAAAACCAGCAAAAGTCTTCAAAGTCTATGATTGGACCAAAAAGATCAAACATGTAAAGCATGGCAATCCCATTGAAATCCAGCTTTTCAGACATAAACTGAACAGTTCAGCTGTGGCTTGCAGCTAATCCAGTGAATGGAACAAAAAGTCGAGCGATCTATGCAACATGACTAGCTCGGACAATGAAAATGACTCTGCACACGGATTTATGAATGTGTTGTGCACACTACGAGAGTGGCCTATCTAAAAAGTTTCAACAAAGGTTCCATGAATTTTCATCACTCGCCTCTTGTTTCTCATTGGCCTTTTGATGATCACTGCATGGCCACTGAATGTGGTCAAACAATAAAAAAAATGTCAATACTGACACAAATGTCTAACACAGTGGAAATTCTGATGGATACAGCTGTGATGATAATGGAAAGGGACATCCCCACATCAAGTTTCACTGTTACAGTCCTGATAGTGTGTATGTGCACACATTAATTCATTTCAGTTGGTAATATTTTACCAACAATGGAACACGAATCTGAATAATGTTTGGCGTAATCTTGAGCGTTTCTATACTTCGTCATTAGCCCCTCTTTTCTCATCCGTTTCGGTCTCATTCTCTTTATATATATATATATATCACTGTGTGTGTGTGTGTGTGTGTGTGTGTGTGTGTTGTGTGTGTGTGTATGTCTGTGTGTGAGAGTGAGAGTGTGTGTTTTCTGTGCATTTTCTAGCAGTTACGTAAAGTGACCTCCTCAATATTTTGCGACCCCCTGAAAATTTTGAAACAAGTTTTCCTCACCCTCGAATTTCTAGGAAATAATTATCACTGATCAGTAAATCTATTTTTGATAAAGGATATATTCATTCGTCAAATCACTCATATTTGAAATTTACTTGCCTGCATCAGTTTAGTTTTCTTCTGATACTTAGCTATTCGATATTTCATCATGAAACAAGCTGACTCAGTTAGAACCATGAAGCAGTATAAATGAGATTTTAGGACTCACTGAAGACGTAGACCAGCAGCTGTTGTTCTAGCACCAAATCCAGCATGTACACCTGCTTCCTCTCCGCTCTATCACCGATTCGTATTAACTCTGCAACCAGACACCATGTCATCAAACCAGTAAGTTCATGCCTGCTTCAGAACATGTGAGCACCTTGAAAACTGGTGAAAAAGAGTGACGGGTCAATGCTGGTATGCATGAGCTCACACACAGATTCCTACAGACAGCAGGATGAAAAGTTCAAATTTCTGTCATTATAGTTTAGCAGACCATACAGACCCTTTTCAGGACTGTCAAACTCACACAGAATCAACATCACATCCTGAATACATCATATCAAAAAAGATTTTATCTTGAAAAACAACAGCAACGGATGATATGGTAATTAAACTGATGATACGGTAATTAAACTCTTGATATGATGTATACAATTAGCTGTAGTAACAGCACATGGCATTCCTATTTATTTTTCCACACCCAGCTTTTATGTTAATAGTGGAAGGAAAATTGTTTAATAAAATGTGACACACACAAAAACAACATTCAAACAGCCAACAGACACTACAGCACGAACACGTGGTGTCCACTCTGGGCAATGTGTTCAGTGTGCACAACCTAGTTGCCAGATTATTCAAGACAGAGTCAAAGAAAGTAATAAAAAAAAAAGAGGAAACTAAATGCACAGAGTTTCCAGGGGAGGTGGAGGAGAACGCTATTTGCACATACAAAACCCCCAGCATCCCAATAGGATGCTTTGAAAACTACCTTGGACGAGTGTTGCTGTGACAAAAGTGCTTATAAGTGACTTCAGCAGGAAAAAAAAACCATATTTATTACAATACTGTAACAATAAAGATGAATGACTGAACAGGTGGACAAGTCCAAACATCTAAAGTAGTGCAACTGACAAAAGCCTATCATGACTTGATAATATCAATTCTAATGTACTTTCCAAAAAGATTAAAGTCAAATATACTGTCTGAGAAAAGACAAGTGTTTAAATGTGTATAAAAAGATCTTCTTAATGTTTTGCACATTTTTGTCTGCAGTGTTCCTGCACATCTCTTGTCTGTAGTGTTTGAAATTTTGGCACTGCGTTAGAGTGGAAACTTAATCAAACAAAATAATACAAAAAAATGAGGACAATTTCTGTAGCGCCCATCCTAACAACATAAGCTACTGGGAGCCTTACAAATTTTAAGAATCAATGTCTAAACACACACACACACACGCACTTCTGCATTCGTGAGGCATAAACATATGCATGCATTCACATGCGCACGCACGCACTCATACACACATAGTGTCACACACATAAATAAAAACACTGTATAACACAGTGAACAGCTCGTTCATACAAATGTGAGCTAGTGACAGATAGCAATTCAGTAATATTTCAGGTGATATTGTGCAACTGGCATTTCAATAGGTAAGTTTAAAAGCAGACTTGAAAGTCTGGAAGGAAAGGGCATGACATAGCTGGAAAGGTAGTGAGTTCCAGAGTATCGCTGCAGAAAACGCCCTTGACTTTAACTACTTTTAGTTACATGAGAACATGTTTTTAAATACTGGTCATCAGAAGAACAGAGGGAAGATAAGATAAGATAATGTTGCTTATAGCCCAGCCGACCGCAAGGGGCCACATCAGGGCTGTCACCACGTTAAATCAACTCACAAGTCATTTAAAAAAAAAAAAAAAAAAAACACCTTTCACACATCTCTTTAAAAGACATCTTCTAGAAACGCACCAGAAACTTCGTTAAAAGTCTTTCATCCGTAAAATCTTAAATCAGATGAAAAATGTTAATCTCTCTCAAAAACTCAAAGATCACGTCAGGCGGAACATCCCTGAACAGGATTTTCATGGACTCTGCTGTAAAATGTTTGTGTCTCACATCGTGCAAGTCCCAACACTCTAAAAGAATATGTTTCATTGTGAGTGGCACATGACATGGAATGCACCACGGAACTTCCTCATTCTTTAAAAGGTACGAATGGGTAAAATACTGAATGGCCGGTGTGCAGCCGGCACAGAACTGTTTCTTCTTTACGGCCACCAGACGTAGATGGGAGGAACTCATTAAGGTTTGGACGGATCTGAAAGAGTTTGTTATCCGTCTGTGTGTTCCAATCCTCCTGCCAGAGGTCTCTGACATAATCATTAATTTTGGGTTTCAGATCTGAGCAAGGGATATAAATGTTGGACAGTTTCTCTCTTGTGGCATTCTTGGCTAAACGATCAACCATTTCGTTCCCTCCGATGCCAACATGACCAGGAACCCAAGCCAGAATAATGTTGTAACCATCCGCTTTCAACTTGCTAAAAAGTTCAAAGAAATGTAAAAGTTCTGGATGCTGAAGGTTGCGGCCAGCTATGGCCTCCAAAGCTGACAGCGAATCCGACAGAACCAGAAAGTCCCTCTTCTTAGATTGTGAAATTATTTTCAATGCCAGAACCAGAGCAGTAAGTTCAGCAGAATAGACAGAGGCATCTGGAGGTATATGTTTTAACAGTATCTGAGAAGGAGCACCAGGGCAATAGGCTGCACAGGCCACTCCATCCTCAGACTTGGAACCGTCAGTGAAAATTTTCTGACAGGATGGAAATTTTGAACAGAGGTCAGCATACAATGCCTTGTATGCCTGAGAGCTGGTGGACTCTTTACGAAAAGCTGCGAGATCAAAACGAATCTCTGGTGTGAAAAAGGTCCATGGAGGCTGATCCGGAAACTTGGAAAAATCAGACACAACTCCTAGGTCTAGACCTGCATTCCGCGCGTGAGGCTGCATACGAACACCAAATGGCGGAATACAGTTAGGGTTATTTTGAATTTGTTTTGAAACTGGGGGTCAAAGACACAGTCATAGGCAGGATTCTGCGGTTCTGAGAACAGTCTGATATAGTAATTTAGAGACATTTTCAGCCTGCGGTTGGACAGTGAGGGTTCACCTGCCTCTGCGTACAGGCTGTACACAGGGGTGGTGCGGAATGCTCCAAGACAGAGACAAAGCCCTTGATGGTGGATAGGGTCCAAGAGTTTCAGATAAGAGGGTCTTGCAGAGCCGTACACAGCACAACCATAGTCCAGTTTGGAGCAGACCAGGGCTCTGTAGAGATGCAGCAAAGTTTTCTTATCAGCGCCCCAGTCAGTGTGCGCTACGACCCGCAGAATATTCAGAGCTTTCTGGCAAGAGGTTTTGAGATTTTTAATGTAGCTGAGAAAGTTGAGTTTTTGATCAAAAATAACTCCTAGGAATTTGGCTTCTTTTACAGCTGGAATGGTGGACTTGTCCAGACGAATTTCAGGATCAACAAAAAATTGACGAAAATTGTGAAAATGGATTGACTGAGTTTTGGTACGTGAGAAGGTAAACCCGTTTTCCTCGGCCCACTGCTGGATCTTGTTGACACAAAGTTGGAGTCGACGCTGTACGCTGGCGTAAGAAGCTCCAACTGCGTACAGCGCAAAATCGTCAACAAACAGAGAGGACTCAGAGCCCTGGCTTACCGATTTTACAATGTCGTTAATTTTAATGCTGAAAAGGGCAGGAGAAAGGATGCTCCCCTGAGGTACACCCAACTCCTGCCCATGGATGTCAGAGAGTGCGGTGCCAACACGCACCTGGAACTGTCGATCAGCCAAAAAGTTCTGTATAAACAGAGGCAGGTGACCACGGAAACCAAGTCTGTGCAAGTCCAGAAGAATTCCTGATTTCCATGTGGTGTCATACGCTTTTTCGAGGTCGAAAAAGATAGCGACCACATGCTGTTTATTGACAAAGGCATTGCGGATGGTGGTTTCCAGACGGATTAGATGGTCGACTGTCGAGTGGTATTTCCGGAAACCGCACTGTTGACTGGCCAAAAGGCCATCGGTTTCCAACTTCCACATCAGACGGGAGTTGACCATCTTCTCCATCAACTTACAGAGGCAGCTAGTCAGAGCTATTGGACGATAGTTGGAAGGGTTGGTAAGGTCCTTTCCAGGCTTTGGAATTGGAATAATCAGGGCTTTCCGCCAGGAGGGCGGAAAGCACCCTGTGGTCCAGATATGGTTGTATACTTTAAGAAGGGTCTGGAGACAGCTTTCTGGAAAATGTTTCAAAACCTGATAATGAATATCATCCAGACCAGGGGCAAAATCAGTGCAGGTTTGTAAAACTGTTTTCAGTTCATTGATTGAAAAAGGGAGATTGTAGGCTTCAGAGTTGTCTGATATGAAATTGTATAAAGATTTCTCTCTGAGTTGTTTGTTTTTTAAAAAGGCTGCAGATTTATTTGAAGATGAGGAGTTCTGTTGGATGGTGGAAGCCAACAGATTGGCAACAGCTTGTTTGTCAGTGACCAGAGCATCGGCAAGTTTCAAGTGATGAATGGAGGGGTTGGTGCTTTTCCCTTTGATTTTTCTGATGATGTTCCAGACTTTTTTCTTAGAAGTTTTTGATGTCAGCCCGGAGCAGAAGTTTCTCCAAGACTGACGTTTACTGATTTTGAAAGTGTGTCTCGATTTGGCACGGAGTTTCTGATGGGCTCGAGCGTTGGGACCTGAAGGTCGTTGGTATACCCGACGCTGAGCCCGTTTGCGAACTTTTGAAATTTGTTGGCAGTCTGAATTAAACAGGGTGTTTTGGGCATTTGGAGTTTGTCGGAAGACATTGGAAAACAGGTTTTAGCACAGTTTATCACAGTATTGGTCAGAGATTCTGCTGGGTCTGGACTCTGAAGAAAATCAACTTCCTGGAATTCTTTTGAAATATTGGTTACAAAGAGATCCCAGTTGGCCTTCTTATAATTAAAATGTTGTGAGACAGAAGCGCTCTCAGTTAATACAGGTTTTAAAAGAACAGGGAAATGGTCACTTCCGTGTAGATCGTCATGGACAGACCACTCATAGTCCAGGACCAGCGAGGGGTCACAAATCGACAAATCTAAACACGAAAGTGAACCTGTGGAAGAGTGGAGGTAAGTTGGAGCTCCATCGTTCAGACAACACAAATCAAAGTCTGAAAGGACATCCTCAAGAAGCAGACCTCTGGATGACGAACTGACACTACCCCAAAGAGGATTGTGACCATTAAAGTCACTCAACAGCAAAAAAGGTCGAGGAAGTTCTCCGATCAGACTGACAAGGTCCTGACGACAAACCGGGACAGAAGGTGGCAGATACAGTGAGCAGATTGTAACAGTCTTGTGGAGAGTGATTCTCACAGCTACAGCCTGAAGAGAGGTAGTCAGAGCGACAGGACTAAACAGCAAAGTTTTGTGTAAAAGAAGGGCAACACCGCCTGACAGTCCCAATGTGGATGGTTGTGCAGGTTTAGAAAGAATATTAAAGCCAGAAAGAGTGAAGGTCTTCTGGCTTTGAATTTTAGTTTCTTGAAGAGCCACGACGGAAGGTTTTACTGTTTGACACAGAAGCTGCAGCTCCTCAAAATTTGAATTTAGGCCACGGATATTCCAATGGATTAGTTTACTACTATCCATGGTGCAGAGGATGAATAGGAGAGAAATCAAGTCATCTCCTCATCATCGTCTGCGTACAGTGGAGCAAATTTATTGCTTAGTTTCACTGGACTGTTTGGGTCTTCAGACCTGCTGGCAGACTTGCCCACAGGTGAAGAAGGTCTGGATTTTGGAGATGGTGGAGGTTTCTTCCTCATCTCCACCATCTCCACACTTGGTTGAACTCCCTTGCCCGCACGGGCACTGCTCGAGGAAGTTCGAGGCGGGAGGCCTGGCTTTTTCATCTGCCCAGCAGCAGATGGAGTAGACTGCTGGGCAGTCCGAGGGGTGGCGGATTGTTTGCCTCCACCAGGGGCACCCACTTTGGGTTGGGAGGTGGTGGACTTGCTTCCACCCGAGCTTAACGGTCTTCCTTGTAATGTCTTTGAGAAAATAAATTCATCAGTCTGGCAGCAGACTGAACGGGTCGTTACTTTCTTTATTGCTGAAGCATATGAAGACGCTGTTGGCGTCTGACTGCCAACAACCTGCTTACGTGCCTCAAAAAATGAGATCTTCTTTTCTGTTTTAACTTTCTGAATGTTGGACTCCTGGATCCAGACAGGGCAGTTGCGTGAAGAGGAGGGGTGGTCGCCACCGCAGTTTGCGCAATGAGCCGGGTCTTTACATGGCCCATCATGGGTTGCCTTGCAACAAACACCACACACCTCCTCCCCAGAACAGCGATCTCTGACATGGCCAAATTTCTGGCATCTGAAACACCTCAACGGGGATGGGACATACAACTGCACACGGACATTTAGGTACCCTACTTTAATGACCTGAGGCAGCACAGGGTTGCAGAATGTCAGAAAGAGGGTGTTGGTGGGCACTCTTTCTGCACCTTTTTTGACTGTCACCCTATGCACCTCTGTCACACCTTGGGATGCAAGTTCTGTCTTGATCTCCACTTCCGAGACACCTTTCAAATCGGGGCACCGAATAACTCCCTTGGATGAATTCAATTGCTTATGGGGAGTCACCCGAATCTCTCTGTCCACGAGCTTTTTTGCCTTCAACAGCTGTTCCGATTGTTTTTTTGACCTGCACTGGACGAGGAATGATCCGTTCTGTAGCCTTTTCACGGACTGAGGGTCACCCGCTAGACCTTGGAAGCCCTTCTGGATCGCGAAAGGACTCAGAGCTGAAATCGGCTTTTCCTGCTCCGTCCCTTCTATCACGAGCCAGGAAGCCCAGAAACCTGTCCTCTCTCTTATCTCTATATCCGAGTCACTGTCCGATTCGAAATCCCCTGAAATAGGGGCTGCTGCCTTCCTCTTCTTTTTGGGGGGGATGATTTTTGAAAAAGCCATGTTTAGTTTAATTATATTTCGTCTCTCCCTTACCCACCCACCTTGGAGTCCAACTAAGGGGCCAGGGCCAAGAAATCACTGTCTTGACCCCTTCCAGGCTTCAGGAGAGATATACGACAAACAGAACGCCACTACCCCTATCCCCCCTGATCATGCTCAACTCCCGGGAACAGAGAGCCAAGCACTGCAGGGGTTAACTTGGCCAGCGGGAGAACTGCCTGTCTTGACCCAGCCCCAAGAAGGGGGAGCCGATTAGTACACGCGGGCCAGAGTGTACCTCCTGTCTAGGAGAGGTCCGAGCCAAAGTGATGTGTTGAGAGCGTTGGCCCTCTCAATCACCAGGATCTCATCCCCCTCCGTCACAGGTCGCACCGCATGGCAAACGCGGCGGATCTTAAGAAGACCACAGAGAGAAAAGGAGTGTGGAAAAGAAGACTTGAAGGGGAGACGAAGATAGAAAAGAGCCAAATAAGAAAGGCAGAAAACAAGAAAAGGAGAAAGGCGGGTTACTATTAGTCAGGATCCTCACCCTTAGCCTATCTGACATGGGAAGCCCTACCAGGGGCATCAACTCCTTACCACGTTATGCTTAGGCCAGACAGCATCTTGACTTCTCAGGCCTAGAAGCAGTTTTAAAAAACCAGCCTATCTTCAAGTATTGATGCCCCCGCCAGCAAAGCCTAAGGGATCACAGGACCACGCAAGCCCTCCGACCACGGCAAGGTTGCAACCCCCGGAGGGGAAGAACAGAGGGAACAAGTAGGACCATGTGTTTCAAAGAGGTCAGAGAAATAGGCTGGCACTTCAATGTGATAATCTTACAACACAGACATACAGATTTATATTGAATCCTCTGCTCAGTGTTGAACCAGTGTCCTTCCTTCAAGAGTTATGAAATATGATGTTGTTTTGGCGCCTTGCAGGCAAGACAAGCTGCTCAGTGTTGAACCAGTGTCCTTCCTTCACGAGTTATGAAATATGATGTTGTTTTGGCACCTTGCAGGCAAGACAAGCTGCTCAATGTTGAACCAGTGTCCTTCCTTCAAGAGTTATGAAACATGATGTTGTTTTGGCACCTTGCAGGCAAGACAAGCTGCTCAATGTTGAACCAGTGTCCTTCCTTCAAGAGTTATGAAACATGATGTTGTTTTGGCACCTTGCAGGCAAGACAAGCTGCTCAGTGTTGAACCAGTGTCCTTCCTTCCAGAGTTATGAAACATGATGTTGTTTTGGCACCTTGCAGGCAAGACAAGCTGCTCAATGTTGAACCAGTGTCCTTCCTTCAAGAGTTATGAAACATGATGTTGTTTTGGCACCTTGCAGGCAAAACAAGCTGCTCAATGTTGAACCAGTGTCCTTCCTTCAAGAGTTATGAAACATGATGTTGTTTTGGCGCCTTGTAGGCAAGACAAGCTGCTGAATTCTGAACACGTTATAGTAGCTGTAGTAAGCCTTCAAGTACACCATGGAGAAGAGTATTACAATAATCTGATCTTGAGAGGATGTAGGAAGACACCAACATTTTCTTGACCTTCTGCGTAAGGAAAAGTCTGACAGGGCCGATGTAAAGCAGTTCAAGAAAGGATGGTTGGCAAATTATGGCTATGTGGTGTTTCATGGTGAGATCAGAGTCAAGACAGAAGCCAAGGTCAAAAACACATAGCATAAATGAAACATCAGAGGAGCCTAGGACTACTGACAGATGGAGACTGAGATCTTGAGTCCGAGAGTGGCTTTTAGACTGGACAGCTTCTGTTTTATCATTGTTCACTTTCAGCTAATAATCAGTCATCTACTGTTTGGTATCAGAGACAATCTTTAAGATTTTTTACGAGAGTATCATATTTATCCAGCATGGTAGAATGTTCACGTGTCATTGGTGAACATTTCATGATAAACAGAACAGTTGTTAATGATCTCAGTCAGAAGAGTTGTATGCATAGTAAAAAGGACTAGACCTAGCACAGAACCCTTGGGAACACCAAAGTCTGATGACATTTTAGAAGATCGTTCCTCATTGATAAGGACAAACTGCTGTCAGATTTTATTATGCAGTTTAATTCAAATTTCATTTTGACTTATCAATCTTATGGATGGAGCGAATCAACTGGACAGTGCAGTGCCTAACAGGTTTTTCAATTCTTAGTGTACATGCGACAGACGACATGATCAGACGTGACGTCATCACATACGAAAGTGGACTGCACAATATTATCGTGGCCAGAACACAAGGAGCAAAATGTGATCACGTCCATGCTTGGACTGTCACACATTGTATCATATCAAACATGTAAATAAGGTCTCTAAATTTCACTGTACTTGCATCCATGTTGTCTTCACAGTGAATATTAAAGTCGCCCAAGATTATCACTCTGTCACTGTGGGATGAACCATACATAACAAAAACAGGCTGGAAAAGGTCATAAGAAAAACAGGTGGGGTGACAGGCAAAAGACAAGACATGTTTAGCAATATGTGCCACAGGAAACATGAAAAATCTGACAGACGGAACCTACCCTTTACTCAATATCATCTGTAGTTGACAGACAGTGAAATGTGGCAGGTTCAGACAGCATGTTTTCAAACTACTTTTTATTTTGCTGGTCATGTACACTGAAGTGCAACCGTTATTCATCTTTCAGCTTTTGCGGTTATGCATTTTCATTTAGCTCTCTGAGTGTCTGAGTTTATATCATCTTTGTGGCAGATAATGAGTCCATGGATGTTGTGATGATTTGATTTGCCCTGTTCCTGTTCTCTCTGATATGCTTATGTTTTTATTAAATGCCTGTGAATGCACCAATGAATTTCCTTTTAGATTCATAAAATGTTATTGAATTGAACTGAACCAAGTACTAAACCTCTGTGGTACTTACTTCTCTATATTCCTTATACACTAAACCATTACATTTGACTGCAATCGACATACAGTAGTCATCACTCTCTACTCCATTCATTTAACAAAAAGCCACATTACTACATTCCAGCTAAAAACTTTCTATGAAATTTGGCTGGTCTAACTGAAAAGACACAGACCACAAAAGAAATGTTTCATATACTCACGGTCTTTGCTGAGATCAACAACATGGAGACCTTCTTCTGTGCCAAGAACTATTCTTGTGGAATCTGCACATTTTACACATGCATTTGGCATTCATTTTTTAAAGTACAACACAAGGAAAAAAGTACATTCTGAG
Source organism: Conus canariensis (assembly GCA_033310375.1). NCBI lineage: Eukaryota > Metazoa > Mollusca > Gastropoda > Neogastropoda > Conidae > Conus > Conus canariensis. The sequence goes on from CM065723.1 coordinate 79,946,694, forward strand.
CATTGTCTTACTACATGTACAAATATACCTACAAATTTACACAGGCTTTCAAATTCAAATAGGTAATCATTTCACCCCGATCAGCTCCTCCTGTGTGCTCTAACAGCAAGACAGAAACCACCAGCTGAGCTTCATCCACTTCAACAATGAGTATCTAAGTGTGTTGCTCAAATTTCCTGACCAGCACATGTCAATAATGTCACTATCAACACATTCTTGGGGACTGTCATTGGATATATGTGGTGGCACCCTCTGGAGAGGGAAACTTACCCGCACCAGCTTAGCAACTGAAAAATTGTCATTAGTGTGGGGGCCTAGCATGACAAGACAAAGTATTATTTGGAAAAACACATGTAATATCCTGTGCTTACTGGCTCCAAAAAGATACCAACATGGGAAAAAGTAAAAAAAATCCCCCATTCCTGACTCCATACTGTCATGTCCTTGTCTGGAGATACCCAATCCTGAAAAGTTACTTGCATTCCTGAAGCAGTGAAAGCACTGTTGAATCATCTATACATGTTTCTTGATATCTCTACACAAATACTGTGACAAACAAATCACAAATAACTAACCTAAACAACTTTTATTTTCAGCATATAGAATCACTGGATAAGAAAATATTCTGAAAAAAACTGGACTTGGTCTTGAAAAAGGTGTCAGGAAACCGATTTCATCTTTCATCATTATCATTTTCTATTTTTTTCTCAAAACTGTATACTGCCTGATGGACATGAAGTTTATCAACATTTCTCCTGTTATCATGACGTTGATCAAAAAAACAAAAAGTTGGAAAGTGAAAGTTAATGACTAAGAAGTCTCACTGTACAGGAATGCTTGATCTTGCCCAGTAGCACATCACTTGGAAGTTGGAACGATCAAGTTCTGATGTCAGTGAACACTATCAATTTTAATCTGCTTTTCTCCACAACAATCTTGCTTGTAATATCAAGGGAACCATCCAGAATACCTTTGAAGATAGTACAAAATCAGATGCAGTCTTGTAGGAAGTGACATTGAAAAGTGCACATGTTGGCACTAAGTCTTCACAGATCTTTTCCTGGAGCAAGAGTCAGAGAGAGAGAGAGAGAGAGAGAGAGAGATAGGGGAGAAAGAAGGCAGAGCGTAGGAGAGGGTGGAGAAAAAGAGATTCCTCAAGAGAAATGGAGACTTGACAGAGAGCTAGGCCACAGTGAAGGGTAAGAGCGAGTTGAGAAAAAGAATTAAGGAGGAATGAAAACTTAGAAGAAAAGTGAAGTAGAGTGTTTTTCTACAAACACACAGAGACAGGCACATGCAAGGTGCCAAACTGGTCAACTTGACTTTTCTGCACCAGATTTGAAACAGAAGGCGATCGCCATCCCTTTTTTTTCTTTCTTCTGTTTGCAAAGCCAATCACCAATCATTTATAAAGCAATTTCCTAGAGTAGCAACAACTTCATTTTCTTATATATCTTTCATATTCAAAAGTAAACTGCAGACACAATGCTGAAATGAATCACAATTTTATTGCCTTTGAAATGCTATATTTTGGGTCTGAAACACACATGCCCATTATGGGACCCAGTCAAACCTGCAGTTTTGCCAAGAAGCAAAACAAAAAGCTATTTCTAACCTTGTGCGGCACATTTTACAGTCAAATAAAATTTCTGACTTTTTAAAGCAATTTTACAGCCAAATAAAATTTCTGACTTTTTAAAGCAAATTTTACTACCAAATAAAATTGTTTCAATGCAGTTCTGAACTGTACTGCTCTCATAACATAGATAACTGAAAGTCAGCGAGTTAACATGCATTTGTCCCACAATGGTCTGATTTCTTTCTTTCTTCTTTTTTTTTTTCAAAGAACGCTGCTTCAGATGTCAATCTTGCCATTCTGAAGACCTCATGCCCTCAAAATTTTCATTCTGGAATTTTGGACCACTCCAAAGCTCCTTTCACCCATGTATACTATTGAACATTACACAAGTGGCTTGGCAACAGTACAGTATCTTCTCAAATGTGTTGCCTCAAGACAAACTGATTGTTCATGGTCTACTCTGATGCTGGGGATGCAACAGGACAAACCAGGGTGTGTCTCAAATGAACAGCATTTATGGAAAAAAGGGAAAGAGAAAGAAGATGGGACAGAACAGAGAGGAAAAAAAAAACTGTAATAGGTAATACAAATATCATGTCCTCCCCATACCAACATCAAAATATGAAACTTTATGCCTCAAATCTCTGGACATCAAAACATACAAGGGGAAGAAAAGAAAGGGAAAAAACTCACCAATTATCACGGCTGAATGGGTGCTCTTGACAAGTGGAAGGGAATTATCACATACTTCTTGGGCACTGTACACCTATAAATAGAAATGTACTTCTGTCACATCTGAATGCTAAAAACAAGACATACAAACCACAAAAATATCAGAAATCCATTAGTTTAGCCAACTAACCGGGCTGAATCTTTCATGGCTGGTCAACTGTCAATACATGGCTTGTGAGATTTTTAAGCACACACATAAGTGGCAGTCTATGGAACAATTAACATGTCAGTAGTTACAAACTTACTGAAGGAAAAAAAAAAACCTGACATGAGACAATACAGTCAACTCTCTATTAACACTCCTCTGAATGAGATGACATGTCCTTTTTCTCTGGAAAAATGTTTCTCTATCTTCAAAGTAGATTTGTCTCTAAATAACAACTTCCATTGGAGACCCAACGTCTGTTGATTTCTGGGTCTGTGCAGTGCCGTTTTACAGTCTTTAGGAGTAAAAAAATTCACTTCACTTAAGTCCCTGTACTTCCTTCAATCTGAAAAATTACCGTAAAAACAATGTGGAAATATCCTGTTAGTGACCAATCATCTGCAGATGACTTATTCTTCCTAAGATATCTTTTTGCAATGGCAGTCTCACATAACCTGGACTGAACACAACAATTAATTTTCTTGCATCCAAAGCAAAGCATCTGTGAAACATGATAAATGTTTACATGAGGCCAATGAACATTTGATCTTCTGCCTGCCGTGATTCCTCCTTACAAAGGGTTTAAACTGCAAGTAATTGTAAAAACAAATTCCAAGCAAAAAGAAAAAAAAAAGAGAGAGAACTATGATTTCAAACTAAGGGATATATCTCAGATTGTCAAAGAATCACACTGTCATAGTAGTTTTCAAGGTATACATGGCTTACTCCCAAGTCTGCTTAAATGTGTGCTGAACTTACAAATCCAATATTAAAACAAGAGGCACTCACAGCTTTGCTGGGGAGATTCCTGCTTCGCAACAACTTGTGAAGTTCATTGAGAACACGCAGCCATTTATCCTTCTCTTTCTCACTCTCCGCAAGCAGCAAAATGACATGTTTTGTACCTGGGGGGTTCAGCTCAGACGATGTCACCTGGAACAAGATGAGAAACATCATTAAATTTTGAATGCTATTTCTGAATCCTTTTTTCAGTTCATAAAATACACAGCACTTGCCATGAAAACTAGTCAAACACTGGTGTAACGCTACATCAAGACTAGTATAACACTAGGACTTGCAAGGAAACAAACTCACACTGTAAAGATAGTTTTCCTGTTGTAAATAATATTCTTTTCAAATTAGTGGTTGCCCCTTTCTTGGCCAGACTATGATCTGATGAGACCTAGCAGTGTTCGCAGGCTTGTTAATATTAAAACTGCTGTCGGTGTACTTTTCAACAAGAATGAGCAAATCCCTACAAAGAGTGTGCACAAAGTTCCAAATTTCTGTATAAGTGTGCAGGTGTGTGTGTGTGTGTGTGTGTGTGTGTGTGTGTGGGTGGGTGGGGGAGGGAGGGGGGGGGGCATTCATTTAACTTTCACCTGCCATCACACTACAGACTTTTTCCAGGTAAAAACCACCTGATCCTGCATTAACTATAGTAAAAATATATGTTTTTATGAACATAAATTACTTATAAACCCAATTCATCAGCATACTTTGGCACAAACTCATGCTCTCTCACCAATTTTTCTTTGTTTCATGGCACATTGCCGTAAAAGCTGATAAAGTCTGACAAACTTTCATGCACAGAAATCAGAAGAAGTTGTCACATGAAAACTTCGTCTCTAGAATTTTTTTCAATGCATATTTTTTCCGTGTTTTTCACATTCATTGTATTTTTGCCAAACCTGTAAATAAAAATATGGCAAAATCATATCGATAAAAATGTCTGAGTTTGCCATTCTTCAGAGAAAATCATGACTGAGCGTTCTATAACATTTGAAAGCTTCTCTCAAAAGCAGGTTAACTCAACACACTTTAAATCTTACGAAGCAGATCCTTCACAAATTCCCATGCATCTCAAAAGGAATAATCCAGGTGAGAAGCTGTGCCAGTCCACACTGCAAAGTTTTGATTGGTGAACCTCAGTTCCCTGTACAGTGTACAGTGTTAAGGGACCATTGCCTTAATGCAGAATCAAGCCACTAGAACAAAGTATATGTGCAGTTGTAACTAGCACAACACACGGAGAAACAGACAGGCTGGCAAACAGATGGAAACAGAGACAAACAATGGCAAAGAAAAAGAGTTTTAATTTCATATATCTGAGAGGAGCCAAGAGACGTTTGTACAGTCCATTCTCCTCACCCTGAATATACATGGTATATCCTTTTTGTTCGCGTGGATAACATCACTAGGGGACACTGCAGTGGCTGAGAAGTCTTCATCCCTAAAACAAACATACCAGTTCATAGGCATCATTTGATGACAACAGTACACAAAAAGGACAGCTTCAATCTGTAGCTCAATGTATCAACTTTCAACAGATGGGCTCATGTCTCTCATGATTTCTTGCATGCTATTCAAGGTCAATTCACCCAAACAAAATTATTCACACACACACACACACACACACACACACACACACACACACACACACACACAATCTAAAACAAAGTTCAAGAGAGAAATAATACAGACAGAAAAAAAAGAAGAGAAAAAAAACCGTCTAAAGAGGACTGAGTTCAGCACAAGTCCTTTCACAATACAAGTCACAACAACAACAAAATCACAAATCATAGCAGCCCTCTTAATTTCATTGCAATATTTTCATCCACAAAGATAAACATGCAGCCATACATGAACACATACAAAAATCAGGGAATACTGAGCATTGCTGCAGACAGAAAGAAAAAAAAAAGATAGCTAAGATGAATAGATATGGGGAGTTTTTATTATACTCCCTGTTTGGCTAGTATACTTAACATGTCAGACCGTAGCATTCAACGGCAGTCAGTTAGCTCTGAAAGGCCGAATTTTTGTGGCTAATTCAGTAATAAGACAATCACGTGATGCCCACCCTACTTCCGCCAAGGAAGAAGCCGGTGCCAACTTCCTGTTCCTCATTCAACGAGGCATATGCGCAAGGTAACCCCGAGAACCATAGCGCTGGAGGGGAAGGTAGGGTGGGCATTAGAGTCTGACATGGTAAGTATACTAGCCAAACAGGGAGTATAATAAAAACTTCCCATTTTGGTGTCATATACTTTACCATGTCAGACCGTAGCAGAATTTAAAGGAATTGGAGGAGGGCCAAGTGCCCTAATGGTTCTTGGGGTTAGAAGTGGAATAGATATGGCTGCGTTAGCCGCAAAAAAGAAATCCCTTAGAACCATCAGCCCTGGTCATGCGGATATCCCTTAAATGAAAATTTACGAAAGGATTTTCCGAACGCCAGTAGGCTGCCTCCAGGAGGTGGCACAAGGGGACAGAGCGCTGGAACGCTGCGGAAGTGGTCAGCGCTCTGACCTCATGGGCCCCAGGAGATACGACGGGGAGATCCTTATATGCCTGGGCGTAAGCAGATCTGACCGTCTTGGAAGCCACCTAGATATAGTGCCAACAGAGAAGTTTTTATGATGATTGGGGTTGATGGAATGAGGAGAGGCCTCTGGGAGGAGCGCTTGGGGCGCGAGCGTTCCCAGTAGTATCTCAAGACACCTAGAAGAGCACAGGTCCATGTCCTCCCGCTTTCCCCTTTTCCCAAGATATCCGCGAGTGAGCGGATGACAAGGGAGGGAGAGGCTGTGCCCGGTTCCTGATTCTTGGCTAAGAATATGGGAAGAAACTTGAGAGAGAGACAGAACCGTCCCTGTGGAAGGCAATGTCTCTGGGGTCCCCAATAAGGGGTTTTCTGAGAGTGTCAAGGAGAATGAAGAGGTCCCCAAGGGGGGACCCGCCTAGGGGACTGAAACTCACGTAGAGCTAACCCCTTAGATTCTCTCTGAGAAGGGAGTTATTCTAAAAGGGGGGCCGCCCAGTTGGCGAATAGTGGTACAGATAGCTGACCTGTAGCCCCGAATGGAGCTAGCAGAGAGCTTTAGGGAGAGGGTAGGTGGAATAGAAAGTTGCCTAACTGGGTATTGGAAGGACGATCGTGGGGAACAGAGTTATCTGAGCACCAGGAGACCCATCTCCCCCAACGGTAATAGTAGAGAGACTAGGTGATGGCTCTGCGAGAGACCGTAGGTAAGTCCCGAAGGTCTTGCGAGGCCCCTGCCACAGAGAGTATGTCTAGGACGGACTGGGATCTGTCCGATTGGGCGGGAGAGGCAGATGTTCGCAACTGGGCTGGCACAGAAGCCAGGCGTGCAGGCGGAGCATCTGGGGTTGGAGTGGGGGCGACCCGAGCGAGGCTGTCTGAGCATGTCCAAACGTGTGCCCAGCTGGAGAGGGGGACCATGGGAGAGAGACTTGGGGTCCGGGAGCCCGGACTGGGTTGGCCACCAAGGGGCGATGAGGATGAGCCTGGTCTTTCCAGTCTTGCTTTCCTGATCACCTTGTGGAGGATCGGGAATAGAGGGAAGGCGTATGCTATGAGACCCGACCAGGGAGAGGAGAGAGTGTCGATTGTATACACTTGGGGGTCGGGGACGGGAGAGAAATATACCGGAAGACGGAGGCTGAATAGGGTTGCAAAGAGGTCGATCATGGGCCTGACCCAATGTTTCCACACCTAGAGGAGGGTAGCCTGCTGAGGGTCCATTCCGTGTTGAGGAGGGACTTGGACCAGCTGAGGGAGTCAGCTAGGATATTGAGGGTTCCACTATGTGCCTCACGAGGAGAGGTATTCCCCACGAGTGGCACCAGCGGAGGAGGGCCTCTGTTCGGAGAGAGAGACTGAGGGCGCGAGCCCCCCCCCCCTTGCTGACATACCCTGCCACCAAAGTGTTGTCCAAGAACAGGAGAACAAGTCGGTGAGAGACCTGGGGTTGGAAGTGGTGGGCAAGCCTGACTGCTTCCAATTCCAGGACGTTGATGTAAGGACGAGCTGTCTCTGAACCCCACACTCCGGGGGCATGAAGGGTCTCCAAGTGGGCGTCCCAGCCCGAGTTGGAAGCGTCTGTGTAGAGTTCCAGAGGTAGGGTTGGAAGGGAGATGGGAACCCCGGGGGTAGGATGGAAGGGTCGAGCCACTCGTCTGTGGCCCACTGGAAGCAAGGGCCCAGAGGAGTGGACTGATCCCAGCGGTCGGCGGTTTGAGACCATCGACGACAGAACTCCCTTTGAAGTTGGCGCTTGGGGACCCTGCCTAGGGGAAGAGGGACGAGGGACTCATCACCCCTAGGAGGGAGGAAGGGTTCTGGCAGGGGTGTGTACGGGAGGACCTCTCTGGAGTCAGGGAGACCATCATGGAGAGTGTGTCTAATCTCATACCCAGAATGGAGAATTGTTGACTGGGGTTGAGTTCGCACTGTTGGGATTGGTGACAAACCCTAGCTAGGAACAGAGGCACAGAAGTTGGTTGGTGTGGGATTGACACTGGGCCCGGGAGGTATGGCTTGGAGAGGGAGGGTGAGAACGCATCAGAGGAGGGCGTTCGTGGGCCCACGGCAGACGGAACCCCTCCTCTAGGACCGCTACTATCCATGGGTTGAGGCCCATACGTCTCCACTGGTGGGATGTCGGGATAGGCTGCCCACCAGAGGGGCCGAGGGGCAGGGTTCGGAGGGACCCTGGAGGGGAGGGGGCGGTGGGAACGGTGATTGAGTGGTAGCGGTCTGAGTTCTCCCTGCTCCAGCTCCCCCTTAGGAGGGTCCTCCAGTCACCTCTTGGGCTGTCCCTGACGGCCACAATGAAAGTTGTGTTTGGAAAGGTTCATGTTAGGCCAGAGGGGGGATGGGGGGGGGGGGGGGGGTAGAGCGCTGGGCGCGCCGTGCGGTGTGGGATGGGGCCTGCTTCCGATAAGGATGGGGTTTGGGAGGGTGAGGCAGAAGAGGGGGTTAGGCCTGGCCGCATATGAGGCTGCTTCTTTACGCTCTTCAGCTGAATGAGTGATAAAGGCAGCCGAATAGTCACCGAAGAGTGACTGCTGCTGACCCGAATGCACCGCAGGGCCGGCTACGCTCCGGGGAGAGATTAGCCTTCGAAAGGAAGGAATCTCTGCAGGCCAATAAATAATTAAAATGGCTCCTGGCTGCGCTGTCCGCCGCAGCCGAAGGTGATGCGAGCTCCTGTTGACCAGGATTCGCATCATGGGGTCCCTGAAGAACCATAAGTCAGTCTCAGAGTGTGTCCGAGAGGCCTAAGTGTCCGAGGACACGGAGACCGAGTCGTCCTCCTCCGGCCAGATCTCCTCCACACGCTGCGTGAGCATGTCAAAATTCATGACCAGCAGTGAATTGTTGGATCCCCGATCTGGCTATACGGTCCCATTCCACTAGGGTCTTGAGTGAGATCGAAGTGGCAGGTGGGAGGAACTGAATGGGGGATCAACTGGTGGTCGGCAGGAGAAATGGCAATTTCCCTGGCCGCAGGGTAGTCCTAGGCAAACCTGGAGGAGATGTGGGGCCGTTGGGGGTCCCTGAGGAACGTGCCTGCAGGGGCCGCCTCCGGGGCCGAGAGGGATTACTTCCCTGGAGGAGGGACGACCTGCGCACCCCTGGACAGAGTTGCCGGACACTTCCAAATGGAAGACAGGATCTGGGGGGTGACTAGTCTGGCGCAAGCACGCTTGGCCGGGGTGGCCGGAGCGGATCTTTTTTTTTTCCCCATCTATTTAATGTCACCTCTCTCATCCCTCCACTCAACAGTTCCTTCATTTTCTCACACATTCATCCCTCAACATAAATTTGGCAAAGTATTTACTTAAAACAAATTAATAACAAATTCATGTATGCACAAATATATAAGTTGTTATAATAAAGAGTTCAATTCAAAATATCCTATGACATTTGTCTTGATGTTCTTTGTATTTGAAAGAATGAATGGGAGAATGAGTTGGCACAACTGACAACATGTATATGTTGGAATTATATAATCGTGCTAGGAAAGTATTAGCAAAGAGGTTTTTAAAAATATTTTTTCAGTTTTTAAACAAACAAGCACACACGAAAAAAGACTATATGTAGCATGACAATTGTACAAAAACACGGAAGAAGTCAGACACAGTAAGAGAAACAAACACACAAGTCCCCATGTACAAATGTATAACCTCAAAAACAAGGAAAATACCAAGGGGTGGCAGGGGCAAGAGGCTGAGAGAGTGAGAAAAATATTAAGATGGGTAATTACAACAAGAGAATGGATCATTGGATGGCTAATTATGTTGGAAGATACTAGCGTCTTCCATTCTCAACTATGTAGCATTATCTAGGTTGGGATACTCAAGTTGGGATATGTGTACATATGTAAGAGTTGTTACACAAAAAAAAACAAACAAAAAAAAAACAACCAACAAACAAGCAACAAAAAAAGTCGCAATAAATCTAGGAAATGATAGAGGAATAGGGAAACCAGGTTTTGTCAAATTGATCTGAATCATAGTTCAGAAAGGCTAAGTATTTTTCCAATTTAAATCTATAGCTTAAGATTGTAAGGAAAACATGAAGGTCTGGGTGGTTATTTTGTAGTTTACATTTGTAAACATAAAACTTAGCAAACAGCAGGATAAAGTTAAGAACTTTGTCAGTTTCCACATTTTGTTTCACTCCAAACAGAACTAACTCTTTCTCAAAAAACAGATTAGCGCAGTGCTGACATTTATCCATTAGCAGGTTTTGAAGATTTCTCCAAAACCGCTGCACAATATTCCAGTCAAAAAGCATGTGTGTGATAGTCTGTTGTTCATGATCACAGAAGTTACATAATGGTGAATCAACAATTTTGCATTGAAATAGGTATTTCTGGGTTGGCAGCAATCTATATAGAAGTCGACATTAGAACCATCTAAGCTGGACGTCAGTAGAAACTTTATAACTATGAAGGAATATTTGTTTCCAATTAAGATTTACAAAAAGATTACTGCCGGAGCGGATCTTGACAGTGCCAAGCACTTGTTCAAGGGTGGGGACTCTCTCAAGACAAGATCAGGGCACCACTGCTAAATAGCAGACAGGTCACAAGATGAGGAGAAGGAGAATTCCTCAACCTCATCCTCAAGATCGGGAGTGTCGGTTCCTGGAGAGGCTGCGAAGAACCGTCTAGAGGAGGCAAAGACAGGGGTGCGTGAGGGTCCCGCCCTAGCTGGGGAGTAGTACGCCGCAAAGGCGGGTCCCTGGTGGCTCCATGATTGGCGACCGGACTGGGGGGGGGGTGTCCGTCCTGCCGATCGGACAGCGCCTGAGAGGGAGGTGGACCAAGGTCGAACCAGCTTGAGGAGGCTGGATGCCACAGGCGACCATGGAGCTGATGTGGTCCACGCGAAGCCACTGGTTCCTCTGAGGGGCACAGAGCCACTGGTCCCCATGGAGAAAAATGGGCTGTGGCGGCCCGGGGGCAGAATTTCCATGGGGGCCAGGGTAACCTGAAACACCTTGGGGGGGGGGGGGGGGGAGGGGGGGGGGGTTGCGAGAGAGCGTGTCGTGTCGCACCCCCCCCACCCCACCCCACCCGGAGAGTGCACTGCCGCATACACTTCCCTGGTGGGATCCGTATATGACCCCTGTGGAGAAGGGGGGAGAGCACGGCAACCGAGCCCTCTATCCGCCTGTCTACAGTTCAGTGTGGCTGCGGTAGCGTAGTCACACCAAGGTCTGAACGGACAGGTTACCCATGGTCCCGCTGGTAGATCCTCCCCCCGGAGGAACGGAACTGTGGACGTTGCTCAAGTGGGGAACGGAATAAGTCCGCTCCCCAACGTCCCGTACCCCTATGGGAAATGTCAACAATCGATTGGGGTACATCGAATGCCGGGGGTCCGTGACACAGGTCCGGGCGTGGCGGTGCCTGCGGCTGACGACCCGGAGTTATCTCCAGTGTGAAACCAGGGAGTGGACATAACTCCGCCACCGGAGGAGGGACGCTCCTCATGCACTAGTGGTGGCTGCACTTCTGCACGGTGGGGAGAGCGCCACGAGCCTGCGTGCTATTAGTGGGGGAGGGGGGGGGGGGGGGGACTAATAGCAGCAGTCTCATTGAGGCGAGTGACGGGTGCTGATTCTATAGCCATCCCGTCACCCGTGCCGGTGCGTGCCTCGGTAAAAACCCCCGGGGACCGAAGGTCAAGTGAAGAGGCATGATAGGGAGAGAAGACGGGGTGGCCAAGCGTAAAAAATTCGCACCAGTCGCCCGCGTCTTTGTGTGTCTCACCGTGCGTGCGAAGGGGAGAAGGCAAGCCAGCATTAGGTAAAATGGGGGGAGAAGGAGAGTTCGAGTGCCAATTCTAAAACGGGCCTTCCCTATAAGGGGAGCCTTGCCTTTAGTTTTAAGTGGGATGTAACAGAAAGGCACTTTGTAATGGTGGCAGCTTGCCTTTTGCCCTTCGGACGCAGTGATCGTGCATCCACGGTCGTTTAGAGGAGGTATCAAAATGACGGTCGCGCGTCCCCTCCGCAGAACCCCCCTCTACACCAGCTGTACATTCTTCCGAAGAAAGAACAGTTTGTTCCATGGAATCGGTACGCAGGTCCTCCTGGGCAAAGAGCAACTTCTGGAGAGAGACGTGCTCAACCCGTCGTTACCCTTCACCATGTTGGGCTATGGTGGAGGAACAAACACGGAGCACACAACCACAAAGTGGATGCGAGGTGGTGGATCGAGAGATCAGGAGGAAACTCGATCGACCTTAAGATAATTACAATAACTAATGTGCAAGAGGTAAAGATCAACACCAAGAAAACAGAGGTGATGCGGATGAACAACCGACTCAACCAACCACTGCAGCTACACGGAAAGGACCTGACGGAAACAGACCGTTTCGTCTACTTAGGAAGCGTGGTCAATACTGATGGCGGCGCAGACGATGACGTTAAAAGCCGGATCAACAAAGCAAGGGTAGCGTTCAACACCCTGCGACCCATCTGGAACTCCAAAGCCTATCCCAGCGCAGCAAAGTCCGCATCTTTAACACCAACGTCAAGGCAGTCCTTCTCTATGGAACCGAGACATGGCGGGTAACCAACACCATCACCAGGAAGATACAGACATTCGTCAACAAATGCCTGCGCCACATCCTCAACATCAGGTGGCCGGAGAAGATCTCGAACGCTGACCTATGGAAAAGAACCAGCCAGAATCCGATCAACCAGGACATCAAGAAAAGAAAATGGGGCTGGATAGGCCATACGCTCCGCAAACCCACAGACAACGTCACTAGACAAGCACTAGAGTGGAACCCACAAGGAAAAAGGAAAGTGGGACGGCCAAAACAGTCGTGGAGAAGATCCGTCGAGAGCGAAGTGAAGGAAGCCGGAATGACATGGACTCGGCTGAAGAGAACAGCCCAAAACAGAGTCCGTTGGCGTGGTGTTGTTGCGGCCCTATGCTCCACTGGGAGTCAACAGGACTAAGTCAAGTTAAGTCAATGTGCAAGAGGAAACCTGCAGCCCAACTAAACCTAGTCACAACTAGAAACAGGACGACCACGAGGTGAGGCAAGATGGCGGATTAAGAGACCAAGAGGAGTACTCAATCGCCGAAAGGTACAAAATAAAAATAATAATAAAATGCCACGCGAATAAAATGCCACGCGTAGGCCTCACGTGACTATAGTACCAGGGTTCAGTGGAGACAAGGTGTGGATCGAGAGATCGGGAGGAAAACTCGATTGACCTTACGATAATTACAATAACTAATGTGCAAGAGGAAACCTCCAGCACAAGTAAACCTAGGCACAACTAGAAAGAGGACGACCACACGGTGAGGCAAGATGGCGGATTGAGAGACCAGGAGGAGTACTCGATCGCCGAAAGCTACAACATAAAATAATAAAATAATAAAAACGCCACGCGTAAGCCTCACACGACCATAGTGCCAGGGTTTAGCGTAAGCCACAACAGAACAAGTAAAGAAGGCAAACACAGGCAATCTTTACAAAAAAAGAAGTATAGGCGAGACAGAGCAAGAAAACCTGTCCTTGTCAGGTGGAAGGCCGAAGCTGAATGAAGGAACAGGAAGTTGTCACCGGCTTCTTCCTTGGCGGAAGTAGGGTGGGCATCACACGATAGTCTTATTACTGCTTTAGCCACAAAAATTCAGCCTTTCAGAGCTAACTAACTGCCGTTGAATGCTACGGTCTAACATGGTAAAGTATATGACGCCAAATTCAACTTCAGATTTAAATGTGACCCTATGAATGCTATGCGTCTGGTTTATATTCAGTGCACTTGTGAGCATACTGACGCGTGTGTGCATGCGCGTCTGTGTGCCAGTGTGAGTGTGTGCGTGTGCGTATATGTGTGTATACACATATCTAAATCTATATATATATATATATATATATACTGCACTTATGAGAGATATGGACACCCTTCCCCTACCATCCATTCAAACTCACCTCATATCAATCACTTGTTGCACAACTTGACTAGGGCAGGTTTTGTCAGTGGGAATTTCATACAAAAACAACTTGAAATCACAGATGACCATATACTCTCGTACCCAGCCTTTCTTAATGCCTCCATTTCTTGGCACCTGAAAAAGTTAATTGTACAGTGATTTTCTCAGACAAGCTATAAATCATAAAAATTATCATCATTAGTCTTAAATATCACACAAGTGTCATACCAGCTACTGACAGCATCATGGATTGTATGATGAGAGCAGGTGCAACTGACAATATCACGGACTGTACAATGAGAGCAGGTGGGTTCAATCTGTTTGTATATTTCTGCCCCGACTGGCTCCCACCCAGAGCTAAGACTGCTATGGACTTACATGGGAAAACCAGAACCAGTCAAGTTTCATCCACTTATTGATGAATCTCTGCGACAGTTGCTCCAATTTTGTGACCAACACTGTAGGTGTCTGTTTATCCTCAGCCTGGTTAAAGCGGAGTTATACTATGCAAAGAAATGTAAAAGTCCTTTCATGTAGTCTCTAACCAGAATGGAGCCCCATAGCATCATCCTCCTCATCCTCAATGACAGGCATGCCTATCCCAACATTTGCTTTCAGGGACAATACAGACAGAAATCAGGGACAAATTCATAAAATCAGGAACAGAGTTTTTTTTCGAAGACACAACCTCGCTTCACGGTCATTTTCTTCTTCTTTTCACTCCTTTCTGACCCATTCGAACAGTCAGAATCCGACTCTGTGTCAACATCATGTCTCCTCTTCGACGCCATGTTCTGACTTGAAAGTGAAAGCGAGGTGGGTTTTTTTCGCACGCATGCATATTACGTCTACTCACTCTAGCAGACAATATTCTTGGCTCAGTTCTGTGCAGCACGATAAGAACAGCCTTTTAACTCCCCAATTTTTTTTCCGGGACGCCCGATTTTTTTTTCCCAGGACGCGTGTTGCAAATCCGGGATTTCCGGGACAGTGGCTTCTAAAATCAACTTTCCGGGACAAATCCCGGATGGTCAGGGACAGTAGGCATGCCTGCAATGATAAGCTTTAAAAAAAAATCTAAAATTCTGTGGCCCTTAATGCCCTGCTCTCATGGTGACCTCAGTTTTGACTTCATTTTCATTTCTAAGCTCCTGGTCAGTTCATGTTGAAGTCATCAGTATCACCTATTTCATGGAGCTACCATTGGACACCTGAACAAGTTAATACTCCATGATGCAAGATCTCATAACTGTATTAAGGTACCTCCCAATGGCAAAAAAGCAAGTTTAAATACACAAAAGATGTTTTTTAATATAAAGGTCACCTGTGCAAATTCATTAGCAAAGGTCACATACTTTATGAATACATGGGACACAATATAACATTTGCATAATAGTTACATTGGTTATAGGAATGTGTACTAATCTTTCTTTGCGATTTCTTAGCATTTGTTGCTTATAAGAAAACCAAGGATGGAATGCGAGAGAGTCTGTTTTCTTCTTTCACGTTATGTGTTGAAATTTGTCAACAACACAGTAACACTGCACAAACAAAAAGACCTCAGCAGCTGCCATGTTAAGTAAGAAACAGTCTCTTCCAGATTCCCAAATGGCAATGAGCAAGATATAGTGACTGTCTCACCCTGACAATTCCCTCGTACATGGTACCAACACCTTTGTTGAGGTCCGTTCCAATGGGTGGGCGTTTGGCTGAAATACACACACACACATCAGATGTAAGCACAGAGGTCCACTTTCAAGTCCACTCCAACCTACAACACACCTACTCAATTCACCAGGCAGCAACCATTCTGTCATCTCTAAACAAGTCTACTTTGCAGTTCATCATTACATAATGACAGACAGATGAGAGCTGATCCTATACAAGCACTCACTGAGGTCTGGAGGTACAGGGCATTGCTGCGGTACCTTCTCCTTACAGGACACATGACAGACATACCCGCAGGCTGCAACACATCATCATATCTAAGATCAGTTCAAATGTAACCCAATCAGTTAAAATTAAAACCACTCAAAACAAACAATACGCAGAGATGCCAAGGTATCAAAAATACAAAATGTAACATTTGACATTTTAAGTAGCATTCTAAATTTACGTGCAGCATTCATATGCAATGTCACAAGTCAAACTCAATCCACTTTCAGACTCACTTCACTTCACACACAACATGATGATGGACTAAAAAGATAGATGTATAGCTATTATTGTGTGGTTTTCACCTGACCCTCTAAAAATCTAACAGGCTGACAAAGAAACCAATCAATTTGAAACCAATCGATTAACAGCAAACTTAATTGTCTCTAGGAATTTTTCTTCTAAATTTTAATCCTCTCCTTACTGAACTTGGTCTTTTTCTTTTCCTTTATGAAATAAGTCACAATCTAAAGATTTACCCTGTGTTGGTTTGTGCATGTTGCTGCTAAGTCCGTGAAAGAGTTCCTTTCCTTCCTTATTTCTAAAATTTTCATTCTTTGGCACAGCATTTCGTCAGAGAGTAGGCCAGTGTGGCATTGTCAAAGGAACATAGCAATCTGCGCCTAAACCTTGAGTACACAAAGTAGAATTCTATTAAAAAAAAATTAGAAAAAAAAAAACACACACAGAAAAAAGGTGGGGGTGATGGGGTGGGGGTGGGGTCATTTGTCAAAGCAACTCTCAGCAAAACTGTGTTACACTTACAAATATACAGCAACAACAATGCAGCTTCCACAAGAATAAAAGAGCAAATCTATGAAATCTGAAACGATTAATTTCTTTTCATGACTTCATCACAGTGAATTGTGTTTTCAAATTCAACACAACCCCATCATACATCCTCACCTCTTACTAAAAAATAAACAGCCTCTTGTAACAACAGCTGGACTGAAAACCTGACTTACTTTCACAGGTAATCCCCTGACGCTTCAGGCCCACCAGAAGAGAGCTGCACAAATTGCACTTGTAAGGAGACTGGAAAGACTTCACTATGAACTGGTGACTCTGCTGAGGCATGCGCAAGGAATGAGGTGAGTGAGGGGCGATCTGCCGCACAGGACTAGGGCTGGCATTACCAGACCCCGAAACTTTGTCCAACACTGATTCACTGGACGGCACCTGGTCTCGCACTTCTGCTGGGTACAGATCTGTGCTAGATTGGCGGAGGGAGTCTGTCTGTGATACCGTGTCCTCGCTGTCTTCATCCCGTTCACTGTCCATGGAGAATTGCTGGGGATTTCAAAATAAAGCTGTCTGGTAAAAGACATCCCTCAACATAGTCAATGTCTGGCCTACACACACACACACTATTCACAATCACAGATATTCATCGACCAACGTATAACTGACAAATAACTAAATTTGATGCTTTCTTAATAGAGGACATCTGCCAATAATGAAGAAAGCTTGGATTAATCATGGCCTTATTTTGCACACAATTCTGGACAAACTGATATTACACAGAATCCTGGACCAGCTGATGAACCGAGTTTACTGAGCGGAAGGGGAAATATTTCGTTGGATGAATTCTCTGTACGTTATTGGTGTCATGGCAGATTAAAAAAAATTAAGTATCCATATATGAAGTTCATGTAATGTTAAAGTTCAGTCAAGCATAATTCTGGCAACCACTTTATAATTCTTATGACCAACAATCAAAAGATAATGCATAATATGTTCTCTGTCGTTTCAACAAGAGATACACCGTTACAACCTCTCTGCTTTTCTCTCTTTTTATAATAGTCATTTCAAATTTGGTTAAAGATGTGTATTACACCTGAGTATGTACAGGTGTGAGTAAATGTAATAAAATGTGCATGTATACAGGTGTCTGTGTGACTGATGTGCACTTCCCATCAGCAAATAAATGAAAAAGGCAGGAAGCCTAAGAAAGCATAGGTGGGCTGCTGAGAAAGACTAAAAACAAGCAAAAAAGTCAATACATTTTGCTGATCACATCTTACAAACCACTCACATCAGGCAGCAGTGAGTATCTGTCGTTGAGATACTTCAAAATGGAAGCATTTTCTCCACACTGATTATCCCCTGAAATCAAAATATGCATACAATAACTTTGCAAGCTAAAACAAGTGGTCAACAAGTGGCTACTTTTCAAACAAGATGCAATTAATCTTACATCACCTTCTTACAAATAAACAAAATGGACATGAACAAAAAGAGTCAGCGGCTACTACTGCTGACAGAGTAAGAGGCACTTTATTCATAAAAACTTCAATCTCTTTCCAATGTCAACATCAATGTGTGTTGTGTGTGTGTGTGTGTGTGTGTGTGTGTGTGTGTGTGTGTGTGAAAACAGTGCATGTGTGTGTGAACAGTGAGCGTGCGTGCGTGTGTGTGTGTGTGTGTGTGTGTGTGTGTGTGTGTGTGTGTGTGTGTGTATGTGTGTGTGTGTGTGTGTGTGTGTGCATACATCCTTGAGCATGATCCACACAAATAAATGAATGTGTTTGTTTAAGCATGCATCCCTGAGTATGAGTGCATGTGTGTGCATGCCTAAGAGTATGTGTGTATGTGTTTAAGACACCATGTATGTTTTTTTTTTCTCTTTCACTCACAATCATCTGTTTTAGTCTGCCCCTGAATCTGGCTATATCTGTCCTTCAGTTCACCCATTTCACCCTGCAGTTTTTGTATCTGGGCATCCTTTTCTTGCAGTTTACTGGAATAAAGGAAAAAATCACATTGTCAGCAGATAACCAAAAACTAAATAAGAAGATAAAGCTGAACAAATGATCATACAAGTGTGGCATTAGTCCAGGGTTCCTACAGACTCCCAAGAATAAAATTCAACGAGTTTTCAAGGAGTTTTCAAGGAGCGTTTATTTTATTTCAAGGCAAGAGGTGACACAAAAATTAAACCATTGTTCTTTTAAAATTTCATTTTTTTTCTATTGTTTATGTAAAAAAAAACATGGAAAAAACATATTTGGGCGATTTCAAAGCCCTTGTCTGATTTTGGGACCACAAATGGGGGCAAAATGATGAAAAATGAAAAAAAAAGTTCATGACAAGAACTGTATTTGTATCATAGCAGACATGTTAGGCACTTGAAACATGACTTTTTTGTTTTGCTGAGCTATAGTAATACAATTACAAAAGGATTTTTATATTTTGTTTTGATAAGCTAAAGTAATGAAATTACAAAAGGATCTTTATATATCTAAACTGCTTCTTTTTCAATAATTTTTTTCATATGGTGGCTATCAGGCTTCACGTTTCATTGCTTTCAAATTATTCCAACAGAAATAGCAAATGATATGTGTTGTTTTGACTTATAAATAAAATATAATTGCATGCAGAAATCATTTCTGGTCAAAAGAAAGAAAATTACCACGCTAGCTAGTCTGGATTGAGAGATATTGTACTCCTTGCACATCAACCGTTGTTGAAAAAAGTGATTTTGAGAAAACGGCGTTTGAAAATAAAGAAGTTAAGCAATTTTCACACACACCTCCTTCAAATAAAGTCGTTTTCTACTAAGAAAAATGTGAAAAAATAGACAAAATGAACACCACAGACGGTTTCAACAGACGGTTTCAACAGATTTTCTTGAGCACAAAAACACATAAAACCCAAAATACGTTTTTTGAAAGAAAATTGTCAAATTTTCGTGCCTCCTCTCTACACTACTTGCGTAAAAATTGAAAAAAAAATGGCAGTTTGATTTTTCTGGTTGATGAAAAAAATTATTTTAAAACAAATTTTTACAAACCTTGTCACAATCCTGGGTTGTCGTCGCTAATTTAACCAAGGGAGATAATTTGTAACTTCATCAATTTTGATGAAGTTACAAATTATCTCCCTTGGTAAAATCGCAGACGATCCAGATCGCAACGATGTTTGTAAAAAATTGTTTTAAAATAGTTCTTCATTAACCTCAACGCAGAAAAATCAAACTGCCATGTCTTTTTTGACACATTAAAGATTACTGGAGCTGATGGCTTGATTTTCAAAGGTTTTCAAGGAGGTTTGGTCAACAGAACCACATTTCATTGATTTTCAAAGGTTTTCAAGGTCTTGAAATTCCCTGTCAGAATTCAAGGAGTTTCAAGGAGCGTACGAACCCTGCATTACTGCCAAACTAAAATCTGTGTTGAAAACTTGATTATGAAAATAGATGAATATATAAACCACATTAAAAAAAAAAATTTTTTTTGAAATTTCATTCTATAATCCTCTCAGATGGACTTTGAAAGAATTTACTACAATGAAAATGGACTGATTCTTAGAATTCAGATTATTCATTTCTAATTCTCGTCTTAAACACTTCTTAACACACAAAAAGGTCACATTTAAACACAATATCAACCAATCCAACCAACCATCCCACCCACTTTGTCAAGTAATCAACACTAGACAAACTAAAAACCGAAAGGCGTGTGTGCGCACGCCCGCACACACACACACACACACACACACACACACACACACACACACACACACACTCACACAGGTAAATCATAAAAAAAAACTTTAACTTATTTGTAAATCCACCGCTCTTCAAGAAAAACAAAAGAAAATACTACTGAAGAACTTAAAAGATGGTCACTTACGATTCCAGGGCAACACACTCCTGTTTGACCTTGGACAATTCATTGCTGACTTGCTGCTTGGCCAGGATCTCACTCTGCAGGCTGGACTGGAGGTTCAGCAGTTCCATCTTGTCGAGGCGCTGAGACCTCCTGTTGCGCCAGCGTGGTCGGTTCTGAAGCATTAAAGTTACAGAAGTTCCATATATAAAGATCACAACACGTCCACAATTAATGTTCTTCAATAGATCTCCCATTTTTCGCAAAATAAATCAGTCATCCCTCTATCACCCACCTATGATCATAATCATCTATTGTCTTCCATCCTCTTTATCAACACACCTCCATCTTTGTCATCATCCCTGTCAATCATCATACACCACAATCATCTTCTATCCATCATCACAATCACATCCACAGGAAGTAAATTCATTACATTTGAAGATTTATCTATTTGACCTCAAACAAAAAAACATGGAAATGTATTCAAGAAAATGATACAGAAATACCAGGAGAAATGGGATCAACAATACAGTGATGTATGTCTACATCAACTCTAATACCAGATACTTCAACAGGCTTTGAGTAGATTCACAGCACTGACATGTGCCCTTTATGTGATGTGCATATCAACAATGCAGATCATGGGTTAATGACAGCAGGATGATCAGTGACCCACCCCATCATCTCCGGAGACATTCATGATCTTCAGATTCTCCAGCTCCTCTGTCATCTTGGTGGCAAGTGCCTGCAGGTACCCACGGGCATCCTTTTCGTCACTCACCCTGCAACCCAAAGTAGAAAGGAGTGAGGTCCTACTACTGTTAGTTACTTCCATTGCATGCCATATGGAAACAATCATGCATTTCCGACTAAGACTTTGGTGTGACTAGACATCTTTTTCTTTCCAAGTGGGTTTGAATGATTATATGCACATGTGCATGCATTTGTCAGAGAACTGGTTAAGACAGCGACTCACTATGCATGGAACAGCGAACTGTACATATCAAGATACTTACAGGACATGTTTGGAAAAAATAGAGGAATGCACTGCAGTGACAACTTCCAGTGAAGACCCTCCCTTCGAAGACGTATTATTCTGAACCCTTTTTGTCTGTATCTACATCAGATTCACTGCCCTGCACAGGTTCCCTCTACCTACCAGTAATCGGTATGGACTTGGGGAGGTTGTTCTTGAAGGGTTGTACTCTCTCTTTTCTCACAATGATTACTTTTAAATATCTAGCTTATTACAAAATACAAAACAATAGAAACAACAACAACAAAAAATGGTGTTTTCACTCATACTCCCTGTCCGGCAATGTAAAAATTTTTTAAAATGACTACAAACAAACATGAAAACTATACCTGACACAATACCAGTATTGTTCCCCAGTTAAGCATTTTCAAGCAAGAAAGATTCAGCATACCACTTGATGATTTCTGAGATCTGGTTTTCCCACTGGACAACAGAGTCTTTTTTGTCGTATATGTCTCGCATCTCCTCTTCCATCTGGGCTCTGTCATTCAGCAGACTTTCTATTCGGTTCATTTGCTGCAAACAGAAATAAATGATGAGAAAAATACTACTTTCTGACTTACGCTTGTTTTCTTTACATGTCTTGTTTTTGCTTGCCCTTCTATTGTTGATCATTTTTAGTAACTGCATCTAAATAATTCTCAATCATTTTGCTTCCATTCTTAAAAAGACGTTATGTTTAGAAAATTGCATGATAATTTCAAATTACTTAAAAGCATGAACCACAACAAGTTATAACTAATCAGAAACAAATTAAAGAGAATTTTTTTTTAGAAAATTATAAAAATGCCAACACAAATGCCATTTTCCTGCTGTAGTCCTTATCACAAACTACAGGAACCTCCCCCTACCACCACCTTACCGACTGGTTCTCCTCGTTCAGTCTTTCGTTGTCTTCTTGCAAGTCCCTGTTGCGGCGTGTCATGTTGTTCAGCTGAGTTTCCACATGAGACAGCTGGTCTTTGAGATCATTGACAGCCGTCTGAGAGGTCAGCTGTATTCGCATTCGCTCTAGTTCTGTTGAGGTCTCTGCCCGCTTGTTCTCTGCTTCCTGAGCCTTGTACTTGAGCTCTCCAACCTCCTGGGAGTGTTTGGAGGTCAGCCGGTCAATGGTTTCATCAGCTTCTGCATCCTTCTTTTCAAGCTCTTTCTTTAACCTGCACAAGTTCAGGTTTGGTTTACCAGTCAGCCCTTCAATCCACTTCATTCACTTGTCACTGGGATGTAGCTGAAACCATCACTGTCAGACAGGTGTAGTTAATAACTCTATAATTCCTTTTACGTATGAGAAACTTTAGTCCACTCTGCCCAATCTACAAACACACAATCCTCTCTCTTCCTTCATCAAAATAGTACTGCGAAACAAGAACAGCTCTTTTAGTACAAAAATAAAAGGAGCAAACACTCACAGAGAGACACCGACATAAATAAGTTTCTTGTTTCTACTGTCATTCAATTCACAACATTTACTCAGATATACATATATATTCATACATAATTACATACTCCATCTTCAGTAAGGCTGCTTCAGTGTTTACACCTGGATACAAGCAAATCTTTCAGTACTGAATCAAGAATCAGTTCAGTAAAAACTGAGGATCAACTTTCTAGTAACCATTATTATAGCCCATCCCAGCACACAGCGCCATTTCAGGACTGTTGAACGCGAACAAGAAAAAAATGTCAAATAACTGAAGATCATCCAACTGTTTCAGAGTTAACTTGCAAAACGTAACACACACAGGCACACACACACACAAAGGACAATAACAATATTCTCTGCAGTACTTTGTCAGCAAGCAAAATCAACAGAGTGGTAAAATAACACTGACATCCATTCCTGATTTTTTCATTTTTCTAACAGCTATATAACAATCAACATTAAGTGTTACGAAAATAACAATGTGTATAGAAATTGACACAGCTGTGAGTCTATAATGAACACAAATTAAACTGCCCCTTTTTCATTTCTCTATTATCTGTCTAAATAATTCTGTGATTACAAAATAAACAAATGAAAGCAAGTAAGCACAACCTTGAGATCTCTTCAGTAAGCTCAGCATTTGCTGATGCTTCAGAACGTCCCATGTGCTTCCGTTTTATCCTCTCCATTTCAGATTCCAGGTCTTTGGCATACTGCTCAGCACGTTCACGTACACGTGTCTCTTTGCTTACATTGGATTTTGTCTCATCAAGTTGGTTTTGCAGCTGCAACATAATTCGGAAAGAATATGAATATCAACATCAATCAACATTCAAATGTGTGTTCAATTCGATTCAGAACTTTTTTCTTCAAACTCATGCACAAATTATTCTTTACAAAATAGTTTTTGTGACTCCTGTATGAACAGACAGAAGGACTAGAGGAATACCAGCCCCTAGAAAACAAACCCAGAATCTCTCTATGTTTGAATCAATCCATTCAGTTTTTTTCTGTGGGTATTCAATGCTGGTATAATTGCATATTCATTACATGGTAAACCAGGGGTAAATGAAAACATGAAATAAACCAAAAAAAATTTGAAAAAAAAACAAACAAGCCACTGCAAGGGTCAAGAATACTTGATTTTTGTACAATGTATACATTCTGATGGCTTCTTAAATGATGCCCACTAATGCTTTTAAGAGATCAATCTAACAATGTGGACAGCACATAAAGCTCAGAGCTTTTGTTATAACAAAGAACCGGTGAGTAAGGAGTTCTAAGTTTTAATCATTTTAACCTAGCCGACCCATCCTTTTCAAGGCTGCCTAACTCATAATGAAAAAAACAACATCACAGGACAAAGCAGATCAGACCATTGGGAAAAAAACATATCTTGAAAAAGCAGTTTTGACATTATAACTACATCTCACAACATGTAAAATTAGACGGTGCTGAGAGTGCTAGACATTCCCCTTAATTTATTGCTCCAAGACTGGGAAAAAAACATTAACATGTATGAGAAACATCTAAATGCCACAAAAAAAAGATGCATTCAAAGTAATATGGGCCTACAGACACAGCAGAATGGTCAGCCACTGCTGACAATGTGTACAACTTTCACTACCTAACCTAAGGATGACACCAAACATACTTATAGGTCACAAACAATTTTTTTTTTTTAAAACAAGAGGTGCCAGAACAAAGACTGGAGAATAGTCCACAAAGACAGAAAAGCAGGCGAGACATGGATTTTTTAAAAAGGCACAGTCAAAGACAGAGAGATAGAAAAGAAGAAGTTTCAAGCACAGGACTTTCAGAAGGCAGAGAAGCGGCAAGTACTGAAAGAACTTCCGGCATCCCCATGGAAAAAAGTGAAAAACAGAAAGAATAAGACATGCTATATCACTTTACAGGGATACTCATATTTATATTTAAGAAAGCCACCAATAAAATCAAAGTGGGAAGAACAACCTACCACACTAGACCTATGTAATCATACCTCATTGATAGCTTTGTCTGCCTTCCGTTTCTCCATCTTCAGCGTGTCCAGTTTGTGTCTGTACTCTTCAAGCTCTTCATCCTTGTTCCGACTCTCCCTTGTCAGTTCTTTCACTTTGGACTGTACCTTCAACTTCCTGATCATGAAAAGGCATGTCAAGATTGTAAGCATTTATCTCTCAAACTGTTTTCTTCATTCCTGGGGTATGCACATTGGCTACCAAACGATGAAAGCTACATCCCAGATGCCAACACCTAGACCTCAGACAATACAGCATTCAACATGCACTCAGTGACAACAAATCCCAAAAGTATCTTTTCTTATGGCAGTCTATCCCTATAACAACAATTGTCACATAAAAGAAAAGTTACTCAGCAAATTAGCCTGGAAATATCCACTGTGCTGGGCGAGTACTCAAAAGATCACCTAAAATCATTTACCACAACTAATAAAAACATAACATAAGTAACTTGTCATACTCAAAACTCTTACAAACAAAATGCAGAATCAACCAAAATACTTATACTCAAAACTCTTACAAACAAAATGCAGAATCAACCAAAATGTAAACTCTGAAATGTTTGCAGCAAAACAAAAACAATGTTAACCTAAAGGCAGGAAACAAAAAAACAAGCAGAAAAACACTGTTATCATGTGTCAATGCCACATAAGTTGCATGACCCTCCTTGGGCACTCACCTTCTTTGTTTCCTTTTAAACCAGTCTCAGCATGAAAACAAAAATCAACAAAAACTTATGGCGAATTTCATTTTTTAAAAACCAGTTACCTACCCATCATTTGCTTCGTTGTATTGCTCTGTGGTAACTTTCAGTTTATTGAGGGTTTCCTTCAATTCTCTGGCCTGGTTTTTGTACTTTTCTCTCCAGTCACTCAGTTCCTAAAACAAACATGAATTCAAATTAAATTAAAAAAAATAAAAAAATTAAAAAAAAAAACACAGTTGATACATGGCCAAAAAAAATTACATCACCTCATCTCACATCTCACTATCTTGCAACTCTTCTCTCATGCCTGCACGCATGCACACACGTTCACACACATACATTCACACACACACATTTCCAAATATCAAGAAATGCGATATGAAAAAAAACAAACAAACAGAGAACTGTACCAGATGTAACATGTTTACCTTTTCAAAAGATGCTTTATCATCTTCTCCAATACGTAGTTTCCTCTCCAGCTCTTGTTTCTGGTCAGTGACTTTCTTCAACTCTAGTTCAAGCGTGCTCATCTCGGACTGCGACTCTGCATAGATAATGTTCATTTCTAAACTTGTCTCTAAGAAAAAAAATATTCAGAACGAAACTCTGGCATGTCAAATACTGCACGAGGAAAATCACATCTACATTTGCAGTTAAAGTAGTGATAATAACTCAGAATTTTCAGTCATAAGAATATGTCTTATGGCTTTACAAAATATCTTTAAGGAGTCTGCAATGGTAGAGAACTTCTGCTGGCCTCTTGACAGTGCGAAGATCCAGCATACCAAACTTACTTCCAAA
This sequence comes from Conus canariensis, assembly GCA_033310375.1. Taxonomy (NCBI): domain Eukaryota; kingdom Metazoa; phylum Mollusca; class Gastropoda; order Neogastropoda; family Conidae; genus Conus; species Conus canariensis. The sequence goes on from CM065723.1 coordinate 79,972,964, forward strand.
GTAACCCCTTCATCTGGTTACACTTTAAAAATTCACTTGCGATGCAATCAGAAATGCAGAAGCCACACTCAAAAGTCCAGATGAATGGACCAAGCAGTACAATAACAACACAACACCTTATTTCCTAAAACTGTGATTGTTCCAGCAAACAATTTGTTCAGAGTCTGAACTGCTCACAGGTGCATGCAGACAACAACAAAAAAAAAAAAAAGAAAAAAAGAAAAAAACAACATGGCTTACATAATATTATATGAATGAGCTGGGAACATGTGAACTTAAGAGACAGCAGAAAACAGCCTAATCCCGAGTCATAGCTGTATGCAGCCTAGAAAATAAATTAACATGGAAGTAACGCATGGTTAATGGGCTTAAAGCAGGGCTAGGTCATTGAGGTACCTTATTACTACACTCTATTTCAAAATGTGGCAACAGCCCCAGGTCAGCAGGGTAATAACTGCACTCTATTTCAAAATGTGAACACACCTGCTGGCAACAGCCTGCACCAGTCCAACATGACCACCATATGAAGCAACGTAGTTTTTCTTTTCAATTTATCTTTATGACTTGATGAAAAGTTAATGAATCTCAGCAACAAAGCAAAGCAAAGGATCAAAGGCCAAAGCTATAGATCTAGAAATAATCTAATTCACAGGGGACTGAACTGTTTTCAGCAAACTATATCTGTTGAATTAACTGCACTGCTGTGAAGAATAATTAGAGTTGGCTACAGAATGGCAGAATAACATACATCTAAGCTTACCTGTTCAGCATTTGGTCATGGAATAAAGTGAAACTGATATGACTCATCACTGAAATGAAGAAAAAGTGTTGATTCAAAAAAGGCACACTGGCTTTGTGAGGTGTCCAAGTGCTGCATTCAAATCTGAATTTGGCCAAATAAAGTTAGCAAATTGGTCATACATTTCACTTTTTTAAAGATATAATCCAGTAAATGAGGCCCAACTTGAATCTTTTTGTGTTTGATAAGGGCGCAAAATGATTTAAGTCCTTAACCCCTTAACCACCAGATTATTACTGCCCTTTGATGTTCCTAAAACCGAAGCAAATGCTGAATTTCTTTTTTTTTTCTTTATTTTTTTTCTTTTTTTTTGCTGTCCCAACCTCTGCGCCACCTCAGAGGCTGTGCACTCACGCCTCTCATTCCGACACCCCCGTCCACAGCCACAGCCCGGTCGGCCCCGCTGCAGCACCAGCACCGCCAATCCACAGGGAGCAGTCAATGTCAAGTCGTCAAGAGACAACCCACCGGAGGAGACACTGCACTGCTGCCGAGTCACTTCGGTGGTGTTCAGTGGCGCCTGTTCTGATCTAACATACGCAGGACACCACCTACTAAGCCCCCTACTGACGACAATAATTGCTCAGTCACGGAGCCGGCGTGAGTGAGCTCTCCGTCCGGAGGGCGCCACCACATCCGTCCAACGATAGCCCCCATGGACTCGCCGATACCAGTGACCCCGTCGGAATCAAACCAAGGCCACAGACGTGGAGAGGACATCAAAACTGAAGTCACCATGAGAGCAGGGCATGAAGGGCCACAGACCTTGAGACATTTTTTTTTTTAAATGCTGATCGATGAGAATGAGGATGATTAAAATGATGCTATGGATTTCCATTTCGGTCTGAGACTACATGACAGGGCTGTACTCTACGCTTCCTTTCATAATATATCCCGGCGTCAACCAGGCCCGAGAGAGACAGGCACCTGCAGTGTTGGTCAGGAAATTTGAGCAACACTCTCAGAAACGCATCCATTAAGTGGATGAAACTCGACTGTGTGGTCCCAGTCTTCCCAACTGAGTCCACAGCAAACTCAACTCTGGGTTGGAGCCGGTCGGGGCAGAAAAACCTACATGACTCTGATGGGATTCGAACCCACGACCTCCCAGCCGGGAGTCCGCAACGCTAACCACTTTGCCACGGCGGCAGGTAAATGCTGAATTTCTATTCAACCTCTCTGACCAGAGAAAGAAAAAGCTTTTCAATGTATTGGGTAGACAGACCCGAGATGTAAAACCATTGCACCTGCATTATATGGCCCTCAATGTGGCCACCGAATAACCAAAATGCTTGCGCTAATGCCCTCCCCTCCCATGTGATTGACTAAATTTCAAGCCTCTCTTTAACACACAAACTCAAGATAAATCCACACAAGGCGTCAGTCAACTGTCAATAGACTTGGCACCATAATAAAAACATCCACTTTAATGTACAAGAGCTGAAAGGCCAGTAACCAAACAGTCAATGGCTCATGGACTTTGGATGCCAAGGTTGGTGGGGGCTGTGCAGCAGTTAGGTCTGAATGCTCATGTATAACTAATATATGGATCAGCTAGTTGAATGAATTGTGCTACATCACTACCATCTTTCGTTTGTTGGGAAGTTCTCATAACAAAACTGGTACATATAAAATTCATAGAATTCATTCGAGACGTCTGAAAACAATAAAAATTGCTATGGATGTGACGAATATGCAGTCGAGGACTTAAGAACAGAAGCTATCACCTTATGCCAGCCCCTCCCATCTCCCCCAATCCACCTTTACCTCCACGTTAACACACAAGAGCATTTCTGACATAACAGGTATCCATAACACAGAAGCTATGCTTCACCTGCAACAACCCGATGGAGCACAGCCATGTCATCTTTCAGCTGGCGGATCTCAGAGTCATCGCTGGCAGCAGCAGCAGCGGCAGCAGTAGGGTCAATACCATTGTGGGTACTCTGCTGCTGGCGAAGGGTTTCCTGAGACTCTGCAACACCATGGTATACATCACAAAACACAGTTATCAGGACATCCTGAGAGTCTGGAACACCATGGTACACTTCATAAAACACAGTTATCAGGACAACCTGAGAGTCTGCAAAACCATGGTACACTTCATAAAACACAGTTATCAGGACATCCTGAGACTCTGCAACACCATGGTACACATCACAAAACACAGTTATCACGACATCCTGAGAGTCTGCAAAACCATGGTACACTTCATAAAACACAGTTATCAGGACATCCTGAGACTCTGCAACACCATGGTATACATCACAAAACACAGTTATCAGGACATCCTGAGACTCTGCAACACCATGGTATACATCACAAAACACAGTTATAAGGACATCCTGCGAGTCTGCAAAACCATGGTACACTTCATAAAACACAGTTATCAGGACATCCTGAGAGTCTGCAAAACCATGGTACACTTCATAAAACACAGTTATCAGGACAACAAATACAGCATGATGAAGCTTTCAATGCTCAGCAAGTGTCCATGGGGGGACAAAACCACTCCAGACATCTCTTTCTTATAACAATGCATTTTTCACTTACCAACTTCCAAGTCCAAAACACTGTGTAACTGCAAAACAAGGTCTCATGGCTACTGTTCTTAAAATATATAGATAAGAGCAAGGACAAGAGTTACTGCCTTGCCAAACAAAAACATTTTTAAAAAGTACAAAACAAACATAATGTGTTTCAACCAATTTGGTCTTCTTTTGGGTAGACAAACATGCAAGACGATGAAAACAAAGGAAGAACTGTTATAACAATCATCATAACCATAAAAATTACGATAATGATAATAATGATATGGGAAATCAGAAAGATAATATGATTAAAGTCTAAGAACATACTAATGCACTGAAATTTTGAGATTACAAACGGAATTAAGTTCATCACATAGTATGAATGAAGTGTAGATGCTGATAATCATCATCATTATACTAACAATAAAAACATTAATAATACTAGTAACAATAATGAAAATAATAATAATAGTTACCATCTGTATCTACTACTACTTCTAATGATGCTGAACAATTAAGCAGTGGGGGAAAACAAGTGCAGGTTAACAATTCTTCCATCATTATAGTAATGACTTGGCAAAGATTTGAAATTTAAAAAAAAAAAAAAAAATTGAAGATGAAGAAAACGGGAAAATATATATTATAAATATGAAAACCCTTCACTAGCTGCTTGAGGAAACCATTGTAATCCCTCTCGAAGACAGATCTATATGTATTGCCTGCTCCGAGGCCTTTTGTCCGCTGGATCGGACTCATCAGGGAGACACAGCTGATTGTGTCTGTGCTCTTGGCTTCAAATAGAGACACACCACAGTCCATAATTCTGTGGTGTTCTCACCACCAAGAGTTCAAAAACGAATCCAACAGCACCCCCAAAGCAGCCAGCGAAAGGTAGTGAATAAAAGAAAACGAAAGTGTGGAGAGGAAAAAAAGTTGCTGAAAAACTAAAAACATTATGCAAACAGTATAAAATGTAGGGGACAATCTCTGAGCCTATGCTTGAGGATCCATTTAAGGATGCAAGGGAGATCAAAAGATATGGAACAGTCTGAGTGGTCAGCTCTGCTGTTCTATAACCCACGCATTGTCAGCGGCTAAGAATTGTGCAGAACAACCTTTACTTGGATCTCCAAAGAGATGCAATCACCCACTGATTGACCAAACAATACAATGCTGAACAATTAAGTCGTGGGTACTTCTAATGATAATTGTCCATTTTCTTTGCACTGCTAAGGAGGAAAGATGGAACAGTTAAAGACACAGTGTGACAGTGTTGTCAAATATTAAGCTCATGTATGCAAATGAATTCTTCAAACAACACCAAACCATGAAACACAAACACAATATTAAACAAGATAAAGACTCCCTTACCTTGAAGTTTTTTTGAAAGATCTTTGTTCTCCTTTTCTAACATTTTTACTTTACGATCCAAAACTTCAACAGATAGGTTTTCGATTTTGTCGCTGTCGAAGTCCATGGACTCTTGTAAGCATTCAGCATCTGACAGTTTGCTGAAAAAACAACATAACTATACTGTAAAACCCAAACTGGTAAAGCCTAACAAATAACATTCAATTTCAAAATCTGATTTTTAAAACAGTATTTGTTTATTTCTAGACTTTCTTTTCTATAACACTAAAACTACCATTCCTCTGTTCAAATAAGCTAGATTGTTTTCATTTCCTTATTGGATTTACAGCAAAGCAGAAATATGACCAAAGCACATGAACTCTTTTATCTAAAAGAAAAAAAGAACTATTTAAAATTCTGATATGCTTACATTAAGTGAAAGAAAAAAGTACTCTGTAATTTCTTTATACAAATTTCAAGGACTTTACCGGATGCTATAAGAATTTCATTTTGCACAAATATAAAAAGACGTCAGCAAACCAATACAGAGATACCTGATCATCAGCAAATAACACCGACTAAAAAAATTTGGCATTTTTCAGGACTGCCACCTTGATCTGAAAATGTTCTTTCTCCTAATTTTGCTGATGAAAAAATATATAAATAAAAAATAGATTAATAAACTACACGCACTATTAAAAGATCCTTGCTTCAAATTTTTGTTTTCCTGAACATTAAAGGTCATAAAAGTGGGGTTTCAACTCTCAAGGACTTTCTACAACCTTTCACGACAGATAAAAACCCTGGACTATGGACTATATATCTTAAGTACATAACATTTTAAAGAGATTTTCTATACTTATAATGTAACATGCACACTGTCTTCATCACCTTTTTAGTTTCATTTCCACATTTGATTAAAACTTTTTTTGTTTATCAATGACAAATAAAAACTAAAACAATGACAAATCTGCACTCACCAGTCTTTGGTAAATGTGAAACCAATGAATGGTAAATGGTGTCCCTTGAAAGCTGAATGTGTAGATGGTGGAACAGTGTCCTGTCAAGGAAGACAAGTACAATATTAACAAGGCTACTCACCTTGACCATTCATAAAATTTAAATACATTTCAATGACTGGAAAACTCTAGATTAAAAAAAATGTGTTATGACAGAAACAATTTCTCCTCACTTAGCTAGCAAAGCTCACAAAAAGTTATACTGTATATCACACAACACACAACACACACACACAGAATAAATGCTCACAAATATATCTCACATACACACACACATGTACAAATGCATGCACACGCGCACACACACACATACACACGCACACACACACACACACTCACACACACACATAATAACATGCACACACCATGTGAAAGAGATCTCTCCCTTATAAGAAAAAAGAAGAAAGAAAAGCAACTATACCTTACTGAAATTTTTAGACTCTTATTTTCCTTTGTTTTAAATTTCTCACTGGAACAGAGCACTGCATGCTATTCTATTAACAGCAATGTGAAAATAATGCAGGGTAATAACGCTTTCAAAACTTACATTATGGTATACTCTATCCTTAAAACACTGCATCTGGGATGCCAGAGACTGGAAAAGGAAAAAGCTGGAGGAGAAGAGAAGGATGGAAAGGCTGAGCAAACCAGGCCCAAGACAGGGCAAAGAAACAGCATCATTTCTCAGTCTGAGGTCACCCTGAAAAGAAGCATCTCAAACAGAATGCAGACACTTACTGTGTGCTTGACCTCAGAGTCATCCACATCGAAGTTAGATGTGTCTGTTGCGCCTGTAACTTCTGGCTTATACGGGGCATTCACTGCAACAAAAAACACTTTTTCACTTCAGGCAATGTAAACAAACACCAACTGTCAATGCAAGTTGTAGTCACAGTCCTTTCAAAAGAAATGCTTTCTCAAGTGATAAGCAACAAATATCTATTCAACCTTCTCAAGCTACTCAAGGTGACAAAACTTTCAGCCTGATTTTATCACCAATCTACTCCAGAAAAACATACTCCAAATAGTGCACAGACACTATTTCAAAGAAAGAATTGTTACATATGTTCATATAGTTCTTCACATTCCCTTTCTCTATTTCCCTGATCTGTTAAAAGGCTGTTCATGTTAAACCCAGTAGTACTGAATTATTCTACAGTAGTTTAGGAGCTGCTGGCTGAATTAATGTTAAGTGCAGCCGCTGTGGAAACCAGTTAGGCTGGCAAAAACTGTAACATGGATTATGTGTTGTACACCACAAAGCTGAATAACTGCAGTACTAGCTGCAAATGTTTCTGATGATGTGTTTGATATATTCATGTATTAATTGAAAATAAGATATTAACACAGGTGTGCAGGTGGAATTTCAATGTAAAAAAAAAAAAAAAAAAAAAAAAACCCTCTTTCTAGTGTCATTATTTTTACAGACCTGTTATCCCAAATACGTGTACCTGTAATATCTCGGACAAAAACATGTACTTTGGAAAAAAAAAAAAAAAACCAACCCATAATCTTCATAATTGCAATACTTTCGCAACTTTTGAAGATTTGGAAGAGCCGACCGCTGGTGCATAAGACCGCTTTGTCACCATCTTTGACAAGGTAAAAGACGCAAGCCACGCTGGGAAATGTGTTCTTACTGCTTTTGACCGAAACGATAGCAGACCAAACTTCACATTTGACAGGTTTCTTTCTTTGATTTTTTTTCCCGTAATTTTTTTTTTCTTTTTGGGAGGGGGGGGGGGGGGGGGTAATTCCCGTAATTTCATTTTTTTTTTCATAAAAATTACAGCAAAATCTTAAGGGTAAAAGGTCTGTTTTTACCCTCAAATGAAATTCAAAATATGCTTCAACACACCACCAAACTTGATAGCAGTGTTCATGGCATCTTAAGAACTATTCAAATTCTCAGTTTAGTGCACTCACCAAAAATTCCCAATCACAAAACTGCAAACTGTCAGGCATACTCAATGGCAGATCATGATCTTTCTGAGCCAAATTATCGACACCAAGATTCTCATAATGTGGTCAATAATCAGCTAGAGTTTGATTTTAGATTTCCTATTATTCAAATTCAACTTTGCTGTTCGAGTTGCACATGTATCAGTCTATTTGTTGTTCATACTTCATTTCATGTCAGCATCTATTTCTGTCTTTCACTTGGGTCAACAGCACTTTTTAAGTGCAACAGCCTAAGGTAAGTTACACCTGAGCCATCCATTCCCGAGTACTTTTTACAGTCACGAGAAAAGTAATCTTCTTCCATGACTAGAACCAGGAAGTTGCTCCTTCCACCACTATAAACAGAAAGGGTGGAGGCGAACTTAACATGAAAACTACTCCGTCATTTCAACAAAATAAAAACACTCCGAGTCCATCCACTTGAGGACCTCACCTCACACCCTTACTTGTCACAAATACATGCTCAAGGGAAAAACCATATATACAGCAACCCCTGAACTGTTGGAACTCACTCAAAAACAGACACGCACACAACAAAGAGTGGGGTCTTAGGCTGCTGCTAGCCCATGGTATGACCCATGACTAAATTATGATATATTTTCAACAAGCAGGGTGGGAAAGTCACTGAGCTTTCCATGTAAACTGCAAGTGTTGTTTATCGTTAATACATGAAGACAGTCAATACCAAATATTTTGGTCAGTTTGAAAAATGGAAATAATACAACATGCAAAATCGTAACAAAAGCTAACTCGAACTTCTACAATAATTTGAAAGTAAAAAAGAAATTCACATTTTCTCTGCACTTTTGACAAGATTTCAAGCTTTCAAAAACTTTACTTTTATTGAATTACAATGATCAATGACATCAATGTATTCCCTTAATTTAAGAGAAAGGGAAAATTCTGTGCAGCATTGTTTTTAAATGTTAAAAAAAAAAAAAACTATGAGGGAGAACACGGTAGGGGAGCAGGCAGAACTTACTGTCTCTGATGTTGTCCCAGTCAATGCCAACAAACCAGGGGTGGTTCTTGAAATCATCCAGACCATTCTTGCCAAACCGGGTCTCTGCACTGCATATCAACTGTCGCACCAAGTCTTTCGCTTCAGTAGAAATGTCATCTACATCGTTCGGAAACTCAAACCGAGTCTGCACAGCAAAGCAGTCATCCATGCACTGACACAACACATCAGATTCATAAACAAACAAAAAATACAGAATACTATGAAAATAAACAAAATACATCCAAGCATGTTGTAACTGCTAGTCATCCCACCAACTGTACTGTTATGATCCTTTCACGTTTCATTCAAGCGAAATGTCATCTATCTCTTAGACGAATCCAAAAGAAGTCCAAGTAGAAAAACTTGATCATTCAAAAAACGAAAGACAGACATATGACAATGACATGGAATAGACTACCGCTATTTCTGTTTTCCAACACAAAGCTGAATACAACTATGAAGTCAATCAACTGTTCATTAATTAATTTGCATATTGCTGATTTACACAGTGAAGTACACAGCACTTTCTCAACAGTTGAATCATATTCATCATACACCAACACCCTTTGCTAATCTGAAGCAATTTCATCTTTATTAGACCAGTCAATTTTCTCTCTCATTTACAAATACTGCATACAGAGCTGATGGGGGGGGGGGGGGGGGGGGCATTAGAAAAGCAACTTAATAAACAACCATATCCACATTGAAAAAAAACACAAAAAAACATGTAGTTACTTACCTGATGATTCATGATTTTGCCATAGGTTTCCACCAGGGACTCAGCATAGAAAGGGGTTTCTCCGTACAGCATTTCATACATGCATACACCTAGAGACCACCAGTCACACTCAGGGCCGTATTTTCCATGCCCATCCTCCATAGCCTGATCACAGACAAGATAGTGTGTTCAGTTTGCTTAAATGAGTAAATGCATATGCTATGCTGAACTATTAGATACAAGCAGGTATGTTTGTGTTTTTTCTTTTTCCAGTTTTTTTCTTCGGGGGAGGAAGGGTAGTTTTGTGGGGGGGGTTTGTATTCAGATATATGGTGTGATTTCTTGACAGAACACCTGGACTGTTTTAGAGAAACAAAAAAGGCAATGAAAAATCATACTTTTTACGCAACAAAATTGCAATACAAAAACTTACAAGTATGAAACAAACTAAAGAATCACGAAATGATATAAAATGCTACTGGAGGTTGACACCTATGTACACAGTCATGAATTCCACATTGTGACATTTCCACCAGAAAACAGAATCAAAATTCATATTGTGAACAGCCCAATCAACCGTACAAGGCCATATTAGGGTTGTCACCTTGTTGAAGTCAACTCTCGAAAGCATAATGGAAAAACCATAATAAAGAAGCTGGTATACTGGATCCACACAAATCTGTGAATAAAGCACACATTATCCATGCCCACACATAGCTGGAGCTTACAATTACACATGCAAATTCATAATCATATATACATAAAAGATGGGCAAATGGATGAACTAAGCTGCTGATTTCTTTCAGGTTTTTATACATGTCCTCCAAGAAACTGTTATAGCCCATAATGCAATTCAATAAATGACACAACATTAACAGAAAAAAAAGGACAGAAATCAGCCATCAAAATGAAAAGAAAAAAGGAAGAAGGATTTTTTCTTTTTCAAAAAAAAGGGAATATGTCATATACATGAGCAGAGAGGTCAATTTCAAAAGGGCAAAAATACGATAACAATAAAGGTTTGCTTGAGAAAATTTTCATGTGTAATTCTCTACATAACAAGCAATCACTCATCAAATTTATTACAATACAAACAACATAAACACTGACTGACAATTTCAAAAACTTACAAAATAAAAAAAGAATAACAAGCACTTACTCTCAAAATTTCTGGAGAGATGTAGTCAGGTGTTCCAACAGCCACTGATGACTGCACCTGAAAAAAAGAAGCCCACATAAAACAGTATATCCATTGCTTTTTTCTTCTCTACAGTTAAGACATTGTTTAACATTAATCAGATTCTAAACTAATTTTTATATACCCCTAGTCTAAAAGAAATGCACAGAATGCTTCACAACGATCTGGAAAGACTTACTGTTCCGTCAGGCATCAACTTGAGACAGGAGCCAAAATCAGCCAGAACAATGTGACCACTCCTGTCCAGCAAAACGTTGTCTGGTTTGATGTCACGATGGACGTAGTCCAATCTGTGCAGAGAATTGATGGCCAGCACCATTTCTGCGATGTAGAACTTGGCCATGTCCTCCGGCAGCCGGTCCTCAAACTTGCTGAGTAGGGTGAGCAGGTCCCCACCGCAATAGTAGTCCATGACCAAGTACTGATGCATCACATCAGTAATCATTCAAAATCAATAAACAAACCAATCAGTCTGTAAACAACAAGAAACAGCGACTTTAATGTTCAATAACAAACAAATTGAATGTAACCATGTTGCTCTTTCATCCACAGATAATAAGCACCCCCTCTCCATGGAAAAGCCAAACTCTCACTGGTGTTTAAAGCAAGTCATGATTTAACTTTTATTTTTCAACCTAGATACTAAATGTTTATAAAAAAAAAAATCTGACCAGCTGCCATGGTGCAACGCTTTTAACACTGCAAATCTGGGGGTTGTAGGTTCAATTCCCATCAAAGCCATTTACTTGTGGGATATTTCTGCCCTCACTAGCTCCTACCAAGCATTGAGATATTGGTTCAATTGGGTAAACTGGGATCACAGAGTTGCGTTTCATCCACTAAATGGATGCATCTCTGAGAATGTTGCTTGAATTTTCTGACCAGCATAGCTGGTGTCTGTACCTCTTGGGCCTGGATGACACCAGGATATAATTGAAAGCAGGCTTAAAGTACAGCCTTGTCATATAGTCTCAGACCAAAATGGAGCTCCACTGCATCACTTTCATCATATTCCCTGATCTGCATATAAAGAAAATGGTCACACATTCTGTGGCCCTTCTTGCCCTGCACCCTTGGTGACCTCTGTTACCATTTCTTCTTCTCATGAATACCGCTGGTGAGTTCATGTCACAGTTGCTGGTTGGTGCAAGTTTCTGGGGACTGTCACTGGACAAGTCTGGTGGCTACCCTTCACAGCGGGATGCTCACTCACACTGGTTTCGTGACTAAGCAATTACTGTTATCAGCTGGGGCTTGGCAGGTGGTAAGCTGTGTATCAGAACAGACACCAATGAATAACACCAAAGTGATGTGGCAGAAGTGCAGGGTCTCATTTGGTAGGACTACCTCATGACAACCTGACACTGACTGCTCCTTGTGGATTGCCAGTGGCGGGGCTGCAACAAGACAAACCAGCATATGGCTGTGGACGGGAAATCAGAATGAGTGGCATGGGGGTTACGTCACTGTAGCGAGAAAAAAAAAATCAAGTTGGAATCTGGAATATTCATTGCTACCAAAATGCAGTCAAGCACTTTTTTGGACTGTAACTAAAAAGAACAGAGTGCTTTTTTTTTTTTAAGTATTCAAACCATTAGAGACCTCAAGTTGTAAGGCAATGCAAATCCATGACAGATGGAATAATGGTGTAGTTCAGCACACTTACCATCAAATTTGAGAGAGATACGGTATTAGTTCCACCACACGGTACAAACAGATTACAGGACAAAATACAGTGCATTTCAGACTCCCTCAGTCACCTCGTCTTGTAACTAACAATTGCTGGCAGCAATCAATGCAAACAAAATAACAATATATGAATAAGAAATAAAAGGAAAAGGGTAAAGCTGTACCAAAAAAGTGATCTATCTGACTGCAATAAATGTTTCCATTCAATTTAAAACATTCCTACAATTTTAACTCTTGTACAATATTATGAAGCAAGCACACAATTCTTTTCTCATGTAAGATAATCTCTCTTTCTTTCCCCTCACTCCCCCCCCCCCCCCCCCCCCCCCCCAATCCCCTGCCCATTTCCTATTCCCTCCCCTTTTCCAAATTCCTTACCAAATATGTATCATCTTGAAATGCATAGTGCAAGTTGGTAATCCACCTGCGGTCCCCAAACACCAGAACATCTCTTTCTTCCTTGAAACAGGCAGTCTGAACAACAACACAGAATTATTAAGAAATTGTAGAGTGGGAATGTCCATTCACATGAACACTAATACAATCGTCTCCCAGGTCACAATCAGACATACATGTCCTACTCATATCACTAGAAATGAAAAACTTCAAAAAATTTAGAGCACCTGATCACTTGAGAGATTTCTACCACATGTGTGTGTGTGTGTGTGTGTGTGTGTGTGTGTGTGTGTGTGTGTGTGTGTGTGTGTGTGTAATATTTGTTTATGGAAGGCTTCCACTTATATCTAATTTCTTTTGTAAACAATAATAAAAATAATAATGGATAATAAATAGTACACCATCCAGAAAAGTGCTCTAGGTGCTTGACAAAAAATGGTAATATACATACACACACCAAAATACACTTTATAAGCTATACACATAAAAGCAAAAACCAACATACCTGTATACAAATTTCTCTACGAATGTGTGTGCGCGCACACGCACACACACACACACACACACACACACACAAAGAAACAGCACACCTATGGTGAAGTACAGACTGTTCACATACCACCTGTGAAAAGAAAAATGCAAACTGTTGATATGGATATGCCACAACCAGACCTAGAGCCGAAAGAGGAGACGAGTTTTAAGGCCAGATTTAAAACAGGCAAGAGTCACCAAGCCGAAGATTGTCAAGAAGTCCTTCGAATGAGACTATAAACCGAGGTTCCGTGTGTGAACGCACGCATAATATCTTGCACACACGTAAAATCCCATCACCAACTTTCGGAAGAGTAGGCCAGTTTGGCCGTTGGTATGGATGACACGTTACACACAGCATGCACCCTGCGTAAGAAATGGAAAAAAAGAATGAAGGAAGTAAAGAAACTGAGTGAACGATATTGACTGGATGACACGGGAAACGACTGAATGAAGCGCCAGCTGCAGCTCTTCAGTCGGCACTACCCAGTAGGCAGCCCTTGTGTAACGAGTGTGATGAATAAGTGCAAATGGTGATGTAAGGCGCATTGATTTGTAACAAAAATGCGCTATATAAGTATTAACATTATTATTATTTAAGAAGTCTATTCCATGTTGATGGAGCATGAAAAGACAAAGATTTGTGTCGTTAAGTTTTTGTGCTGGTATGAGGCATCCTTAGAAGTCAAGAATCAAAAGAAGAGAAGACCTGGCAAATGGGGGACTTAGATTTGGACAAGTTCAGAAAGATACTCTAATCCTGAGCCACTGTCAGCAGTAAAAGTCAAAAAACTATATGATCTGCAGTTTTATTTTTCAATTGGAAACGGGCAATCGGTGAAAGAATAATGATGAGGATAAACATGGCCAGATATTGAAGCTCTACAAATGAGTTTAGCAGCATTATTCTAAATTTGTTGAAGTCTGTCTAACAGATATTTGAGAAGGTCAGCTCAAAGAGAATTACAGTAATTCATTCTTGAAAGGACAAAAGCGCACAAATATTTTGTTGCATCAATAGAGAGACAAGAGTCCGAAAGAACTGGCCCTACCAAATTCCAGATCTGAAGGCAAGTTTCCAGATATCTAAAATGTGCCATTAAAGGGAAAGGCACTGATCGAGAGGTACACCAAGACTATGAACAGAAGAAAAAAGGAAACAGGTGGGTCATTAATCAGAACAGAATGAGGGAGAGAAGGATGTTGAAGAATTTCAGGGGACAGAACAGCATAAAATCAGTTTAATCATCATTATGTTAGAGCTTATTGATTGTCACAAAGTCCTTTAACTTAAGTCAGCAATACACTCCTATGTTTGTTCATAGCCGTAGCCCTGCAGTCAGTCTGAAACTGGTCATGAGCTACACATAAGAGCATTTTCAAATCAATCACAAGATACATCAGTTGTTACACATTACCTTCCAAAACATTTATCAAAACAATGTAATTTCCAATAACCTTTTAACACTTTACACAATAATTGTATTCTCAAACAAACTTATCAAAGACAATAAGAACACAACTCCCTCCATGGACATGTTATATCGATACTCATTTCCAAGCTTCCATCATGTTTCTTTTCCCCCCTTCTTATTGATGTTTTAAAACATTCTCACACAAACAGAATGAGAAATAACTTGACAAAAAAAACCCAAAAAAAAACAAGGAAAGAAGATTATACCTCTGCTCTTTTCAGCATTTCCCATTTGTTCAGGATTTTCATGGCAAAAACATTTCCAGTTGTCTTTTCCTTGACAACAGCCACCTACAGTTCGAAACAAAAGTGAAGAAAACATATGAAAGTCTGAATAGATGATGATGTTGATGATGATAAGATGATACTGACCACAAGATGATGGTGATGATATATATAATATGACTATGAGGAGACCTTAGAAAATTTCAGAGAGATAAACATGGCTGCATTCTTATTCAATTCGACCAGTCAATTGTAATCAGAATTACTCAGCCAGAACGGGAGAAACACTTAAATTTTGCTGACTGTTCTGCAATGAGTTAAGTACAACTGGTTTTTCTTTTTTCTGTGCTAAGGGAAAGTTAAGTGACTGGTTGTGTGGAAATGGAATTAATCTGTCCAGACAGGACCATCTGTGTGGAAATGGAATTAATCTGTCCAGACAGGACTGGTTGTGTGGAAATGGAATTAATCTGTCCAGACAGGACTGGTTGTGTGGAAATGGAATTAATCTGTTCAGACAGGACCATCTGTGTGGAAATGCAATTGATCAGTCAAGACAGGACTGGTTGTGTGGAAATGGAACTGATCAGTCCAGACAGGACCATCTGTGTGGAAATGGAATTAATCAGTCCAGACACGACCATCTGTGTGGAAACGGAATTAATCTGTCCAGACAGGACTGGTTGTGTGGAAATGGAATTGATCTGTCCAGACACGACCATCTGTGTGGAAATGGAATTAATCTGTCCAGACAGGACCATCTGTGTGGAAATGGGATTAATCTGTCCAGACAGGACCATCTGTGTGGAAATGGGATTAATCTGTCCAGACAGGACCATCTGTGTGGAAATGGAATTAATCAGTCCAGACAGGACTGGTTGTGTGGAAATGGAACTGATCAGTCCAGACAGCCTGGTTGTGTGGAAATGGAATTGATCAGTCCAGACAGGACCATCTGTGTGGAAATGGGATTAATCTGTCCAGACACGACCATCTGTGTGGAAATGGAATTAATCTGTCCAGACAGGACCATCTGTGTGGAAATGGAATTAATCAGTCCAGACACGACCATCTGTGTGGAAATGGGATTAATCTGTTCAGACAGGACTGGTTGTGTGGAAATGGAATTAATCTGTCCAGACACGACCATCTGTGTGGAAATGGGATTAATCTGTCCAGACAGGACCATCTGTGTGGAAATGGAATTAATCTGTCCAGACAGGACCATCTGTGTGGAAATGGGATTAATCTGTCCAAACACGACCATCTGTGTGGAAATGGGATTAATCTGTCCAGACACGACCATCTGTGTGGAAATGGAATTAATCTGTCCAGACAGGACCATCTGTGTGGAAATGGGATTAATCTGTCCAGACAGGACCATCTGTGTGGAAATGTAATTAATCTGTCCAGACACGACCATCTGTGTGGAAATGGGATTAATCTGTCCAGACACGACCATCTGTGTGGAAATGGAATTAATCTGTCCAGACAGGACTGGTTGTGTGGAAATGGAATTGATCTGTCCAGACAGGACCATCTGTGTGGAAATGGGATTAATCTGTCCAGACACGACCATCTGTGTGGAAATGGAATTAACCTGTCCAGACATGACCATCTGTGTGGAAATGGGATTAATCTGTCCAGACAGGACCATCTGTGTGGAAATGGGATTAATCTGTCCAGACAGGACCATCTGTGTGGAAATGGGATTAATCTGTCCAGACACGACCATCTGTGTGGAAATGGATTAATCTGTCCAGACACGACCATCTGTGTGGAAATGGAATTAATCTGTCCAGACAGGACTGGTTGTGTGGAAATGGAATTGATCTGTCCAGACAGGACCATCTGTGTGGAAATGGGATTAATCTGTCCAGACAGGACCACTGTGTGGAAATGGGATTAATCTGTCCAGACATGACCATCTGTGTGGAAATGGAATTAATCTGTCCAGACAGGACTGGTTGAGTGGAAATGGAATTGATCTGTCCAGACAGGACCATCTGTGTGGAAATGGGATTAATCTGTCCAGGCAGGACCATCTGTGTGGAAATGGAATTGGTCAGTCCAGACAGGACTGGTTGTGTGGAAATGGGATTAATCTGTCCAGACAGGACCATCTTTGTGGAAATGGAATTAATCAGTCCAGACAGGACTGGTCGTGTGGAAATGGGATTAATCTGTCCAGACAGGACCATCTGTGTGGCAATGGAATTGATCAGTCCAGACAGGACCATCTGTGTGGAAATGGCATTGATCAGTCCAGACAGGACTGGTTGTGTGGAAATGGGATTAATCTGTCCAGACAGGACTGGTTGTGTGGAAATGGAACTGATCAGTCCAGACAGGACGGTTGTGTGGAAATGGGATTAATCTGTCCAGACACGACCATCTGTGTGGAAATGGAATTGATCAGTCCAGACACGACCATCTGTGTGGAAATGGGATTAATCTGTCCAGACAGGACCATCTGTGTGGAAATGGAATTAATCTGTCCAGACAGGACCATCTGTGTGGAAATGGGATTAATCTGTCCAGACAGGACCATCTGTGTGGAAATGGAATTGAATCAGTCCAGACAGGACTGGTTGTGTGGAAATGGGATTAATCTGTTCAGACAGGACTGGTTGTGTGGAAATGAAATTAATCTGTCCAGACAGGACCATCTGTGTGGAAATGGGATTAATCTGTCCAGACACGACCATCTGTGTGGAAATAGAATTAATCTGTCCAGACACGACCATCTGTGTGGAAATGGAATTAATCTGTCCAGACAGGACCATCTGTGTGGAAATGGGATTAATCTGTTCAGACAGGACTGGTTGTGTGGAAATAGAATTAATCTGTCCAGACACGACCATCTGTGTGAAATGGGATTAATCTGTCCAGACACGACCATCTGTTGGAATGGATATCTGTCGACACGAACGTGGAATGGGATTAATCTGTCCAGACACGACCATCTGTGTGGAAATGGAATTAATCTGTCCAGACAGGACCATCTGTGTGGAAATGGAATTAATCAGTCCAGACACGACCATCTGTGTGGAAAAGGGATTAATCTGTTCAGACAGGACTGGTTGTGTGGAAATGGAATTAATCTGTCCAGACACGACCATCTGTGTGGAAATGGGATTAATCTGTCCAGACACGACCATCTGTGTGGAAATGGGATTAATCTGTCCAGACAGGACTGGTTGTGTGGAAATGGGATTAATCTGTCCAAACAGGACCATCTGTGTGGAAATGGGATTAATCTGTCCAGACAGGACCATCTGTGTGGAAATGGAATTAATCTGTCCAGACAGACCATCTGTGTGGAAATGGGATTAATCTGTCCAGACAGGACCATCTGTGTAGAAATGGGATTAATCTGTCCAGACACGACCATCTGTGTGGAAATGGGATTAATCTGTCCAGACACGACCATCCGTGTGGAAATGGAATTGATCTGTCCAGACAGGACCATCTGTGTGGAAATGGGATTAATAGTAATGCACACAGGCACTCATTACAGGAGCAAAATTTGATTTCCAAAACATAATTCTAATGCAGTGAGTGACACTCTTGTTGAAATTGTAACTGTCGCAATTGTGCACATACACAGAAACCATCGTAATTGTCTGAAAACTTCAGTTCAACATGCCACAAGTCACAGCACTAAATTCCAACATTCATACATTTACAAAAAAAGTGTTATTCCCTTACCCAACATTCTGGTTGCTAAAACTAAAAAACTTATCAAAAATCAGTTTCAAAAACTAAGTATTTCTCATGAAATGTACACCACTATACTCAATTTCAGTCACAATCAATAATAAGCATCCCTTTCTGATGAAAAGTGCTTCACTTTGCTCAGCTTAAATCACAAACAGCACAACACCAACATAAAATAGTATTTTACTGATAGAAGCCTGTTCACTGTTTATAAAAACCAAGTGCTTCATTTTCATAAATAAAGATAGAGGAAGTGGTTACCATGTTTGGTATTTATTTTTTCATTCTCTATTTACAACCATTTTCACTCACATTTACAAGTATACAGGATACATCAGTGGGCATAACAACCAGTGTTGTGTGCATTATCAGTGTCCTATATTTTACAAATATGTGGAGGTAACATATCTCATGTCTCCATATCTAAAGGGTATTCATATGTCCAGGGGTAAAAAAAAAAATGAAAACAAAAGGGGAGGGGGGGGGAAGCACGGAAATGGTAGGAGACAATTTTGTTTTCAAAAAATAAGAACACAACCACCAAAACAATGATAATATAGCAGTCAAAAGGAATAAAGTATAGTCTGTAACTTTCATTATAAGCAGAAGCCAAAAGAAAGATAACGTTAAGTATACAAAAATAGCATCCCATGTAACACTGAGCAAATGAAAACTCAAGTCTGTTCTGCCATACTTTCAATATTAATGGGGTATGATCAGGATGAGGAGATGCTCAATAGTAAGTGGGCAAAGAAAACTTCTCACACGTCTTGAGCATAAGCACAGTACATGTTCATACTTCAGGAATACAAGTTTTCACATCTTTGCCAAATTTCAGTAACTGCTTTTCAGCTGTAAGAAGTACTAAACCTCCGATTTTACCTGATGTTAAACACTGTTTAAGTACTAAAATGTTAAATGGGGAGTGCCTTTAGCAATGCTAAGCAAGTAACAATCTTTGTCCAGAAAAAAGTTAAATCCTCAACAACAGAACGCTACTGCCTACACAGCGAGTGATAAATAACATCCATACACATGATTCTCTCATCCTAAGAAATGTTTGTGAGAAACCATACTTTACAACAAAAGTGTTCTTCTCATGTCAAGACTCTTTGCCATCTTGTTTGTGCAATATCTCATCTCTGCCTGAATTTAGAAATACTCTTAAGACATATCTGCTTTGACAAGTACTTCTCTTGTCCATGTGATAGGCTATATGTCGTATGGGGAAGGGAGGTGAGGTCAGGAAAAGGATGAAGAGCGAGCAAGTGCGTATCTCTGCCTGAATTTAGAAATACTCTTAAGACATATCTGCTTTGACAAGTACTTCTCTTGTCCATGTGATAGGCTATATGTCGTATGGGGAAGGGAGGTGAGGTCAGGAAAAGGATGAAGAGCGAGCAAGTGCGTATGAATGTCTGTTTTATTTGGATATAGATGAATGGACAGCACATTGATATCCTAATGCAAGATATTGCGCTTTTACACAATTATCATTTTTTCTTTCAGTCTGCCAATCATTTAATTCAAAATTCTTCTTTTCTCCTCAGTGAATGTTCATATGTTTATCAGAGTTTCCTTTCAAACAGGAGATGTACCCAACGGTGGGGAGTTCATGGGAGCCCTTCTTATCGGAAGGAAATCAAGACTTTGTAGCAAGTTGGATGAGTTCTTTGCAGAGTGGAACAGCTGTCCCTTGTTATCCTCATGAATTCCAGTCTGTAGGAACAATAAATTCACAGAGTCCTTACTGGAGAACTATTACTTTTCATCTTCCAGGCCCCTTACTTCTGTCTTTTTAAGTTACACATCATAACAGCAACAGATTTTCATGTTTGCTTCATTCCCTGTCTGCACATGAGACAAGGTTCTAATTTACACCACACACACACACACACACACACACACCACCAACCCCACACACACACCACAGAAGAAGAGAGAGAGAGCAGGTGAACATAGGAGGGGGAGAGAGAGAAAGACAGAGAGTGAGAGAGAGAAACAGGCATACACACTGTCTTGTGCAAAAATTAAAACGTCAAAAGCTGCTCCAAACTTGCCTCTCCAAAAGCACCTCTGCCAATGACCTTGAGTGTTTCAAAGTCATCTCGCTGCAATCTTAAGTTCTTGACATTTGTAGCAATTGGGCGAGCTGTAAACAGATATTTCCACATATTTCAGTTTAACAAACAAAATATGTGCATGCTGTGTACATGCTTGTTTATGATTGCATACATGTGATTTAAGAAAGTAGTCAAGGTATTTTCCAGAATAGCCTATTTTTTCAATTAATCCATTGCTGTTATAACCATATTAATGACAATGTTTAAAAATGTTAATGTTAAAACCACATGAAAAACTAACAAACAAAGAAAAATGATTAATAAAATCCAGTTTCCGGGTTCCCTAACATTTTTCATTTTTTAAAGAGTGCTCAATCTCCAGGTCTCGAATTCAAAGGATAACAAAACAAGGCTATAACCACAACAAATCTAATGTGAACCACACCATAAAAAACCTGTTAAGTAGGGGAGTGAGTTCGTGTGAGGTGGAGAAAGAGAGCGGGAAAAGGGGAGGTATGAAGGAAGAAAAAGAGGAGTGCTGCAAGAACAAACTACACTCAAAAACAATTGTTACGGAGAGTGGTGAAGGAGGCAGGAGGGATAGGCAGGTGCACGAAGGGCCAACATTTCATGTGATGATATTTCTTCTTTTGCTGCAGTTTTATGTTTGTTCGTTTATTTGTGTATCCTCCGTCTTCTTTTTTCTTATCCTTTTGTCTTCAGAAAATCCCTGTGATGGAATATATATGCACATGCTGTGAAGACACCAAAGCTGAATGATGGTTATGCTGAACTGCACATTTCATTCTGTCTCTGTATTCATCGAGTCCAGCATTATTTAAGCTGTGTCAACCTCTTTCTTTTTGACATTTAAACACAATGACCAACCCTCTTCACTGCTTTTTTTTTTTCTTGATTGACTTCACATCATATGTTAGTACTATGTGTGCATGTGCATGCATGAACACACACACACACACACACACACACACACACACACAACACACACAAAATACACACACACAGAACATGAGGAGCTCTGCATATGTACAATGCAATACTTCATCTGAATTCACTATCTCAGTGGATGCTGTTTATTAACTGCTTGTTATTCCAAATCACATAATGGGTAACGATCCAAAAAAGCTTCAAAGTCTGTACAAATTTGAACACTTACTCTTATCAAATTAAACATAAGTTAATCTCCTATTCTATTTAAAGTACACTTTAGTTCAAGCAACAGTACAGCATTTGTTTTAACAATAGTTTCAAAATCTGTATATTTATTCCACTAAGTTCTTCAACATTCTACCAAAAATATAACAGACATTTTCAGATGAAGATTTTTACAGATACTTTTTATCACTTTCAATGTTGGGGCCCACTGTCTGAGCTGTAAATATAACACTAACAAGTTATGAAGGTTTTAAATCGAGTATAATGGGGGATCATGCACTAAAATTGGAAATAACAGCAAACACACATACATACAACAAACCACTTGCTAACAAGCAGGTTCCCACATGAATTGTACTGTATCAGGCAAAACAAAACATCTACACACACACACACACACACACACACATTCTCTCTCTCACACACACACACACACCATCATGGGCAGCAAGCCTCATATTTTGAATCGACTTTTCACAACCTGATCCAATTTTTTTCTTACAGAGCCAAACAAATAAAAACGTAACCCCTCACAGAAGCATAAACATGTACACCGCAACAAAGAGTGGCTTAGAACAAAGTATTTGGTCTGCCTAGCTTCTTTGCAATTTTGCAAACAAAAGTATGTCACTTCTTGAAATGTATTTTAACAACCCTTCTCTAACACATACGACAAAATTAACAATAGTTGTCAACATGGGGAATGGATGTAAGGGTATACAGTGTTTCAGATTCAGATTCCTTGAATGAAATGAGTAGGTGGGATTTGGATTATGGGGTGCAAACTGAGAGTAACTGGGAACTCTCAACAACCCTCTTGTGTATGGTTGCATTTTCAAAAATATAAAGTCACCATAAAAATATTACAGTCAGTCCCACATTAATACGGTAAATAAAAAAAAGCATATTAATAATTATTAAATGTGTGCATCGTCTCAAACTTAGAGACCACGAAAAATAAAAGAAACAGGCTGAACAAAAAAGATAGAGACAAACAGGCTCACTGTTAACCTCTCATATCACACACACACACACACACACACACACACAACACACACACACACACAATGTACGCATGCATGCACGCAAGCCTGTGAATGCATGTGCATGCTGCGCACACTCACACAGTCAGCTCAATGATGCATCCTCACTCCTACCCTCCCGGTTTTTGTTTTCTTCTTTCAAATTTATAAATCTTGGACAAAAGTATGTAGGCTGGTTTGACCATTTCTATAAACACAATGCACTGTGACTGATATGACTTTAAAATCTACTACCATGCAAGAGTATTTACATGGTTTAAGCAGTAAAAAAATAAAGGATGTTAAAGCTGACTGCGACATCAGTGACCAGCTGTTTTATATGTGACATATCCTGTTATTGGCAAGTCTGCCCTCCCGTACACAAATGTTGGCAAGTTTGCTGAGAACTATTCCAAACACCAGATGGCAATTCACTGACTTCAGGTCTGGTGCCAAATATCTGCTCCAAAAGATATGAGAGATTTATTTGCTTTGTTGAGGCTTAAACAAGTTAAAGTTAAATGTTAACACTAGGCTGACTTGTTCAATAAAACCAACTCAAACCATTGCATTTCAAATTAAACTGCAAACATTTGCAAAGTTCTATCAGACAGCAAATGTGCACATGTGATGAATGTAAACACTTAAATGCACAGATGAAAACTGACAGATGAATGTCTGACATGTACATACTGAAAACCTAACTGAAAATTGTGAATCATCAAGTAAAAATTAGTCCTCACCATGATGTTGGTATTCATCACTTTTCAGTGCTTAAACAATTGGGATATGTTTGGATGATCTTCTCTCTGTCAACTTCACATTTTGTTCAGGTATTTCCAAACTGTAATACTTATTTTCTTCATAAGAAAAAAAATTCAGAAAGATAGCGTACAACCCCTCCCCCAACACACCTGCCACACACACACACACACACACACACACACACACACACACACACACACACACACAAGCAAGACAGTATACTACATTTTCATTTTTTTGTCTCAATACAAAAAAGTCAAACAACTGAACCCCAAACGTAAAAAATAAATGTCCAAATATCAAAGATAGAATGTGCAATGGGTGTTACACATATGCTTTATTTTCATGCCTTAATTTCTACATGAGTGGGGTGAAAAACAGAAGCAAAGAAAAACAAGAACAATAGGGGAAAAAAAAAAAAAAAAAAACCAGACTGTCTCATCGTAGAATTCAAATAAAGCTTTGGACACATGGCTGACAATTTGGACACCTGCAGGATATTGTCAGGATGCTAAAGGAAAAGCGTTTGTACTCTGGTACTTTCACTTGCAATTTTTAAAAAAAAGCAAACAAAACAAAAAACAAAAACAAATATAGATTTTAACTGGCAAGTTATTTCACTTGCAATTTAAAAAAAAAAGCAAACAGAAAAGAAAAACAAAAACAAATATGCAGATTTTAACTGGCAAGTTATATAGGTCTAACCAAGATAAAACACTTAAAGGTGTAGTAACTTTAAAGGTAGATTTGAAACTTGAAAGAACCCGAATTTACTGAGTAATCAGTTGATGGGAACTGGACTTCACATTTGTGTATGCTGTACACAGCCTGTGATTTTTTCTCTTCATCCTGGTGTGTGACCATAGAGAAATATTGATTTCCTTTATTTCCTCTGGCCATGGCTACAACTTCAGGTGTTTTTTTTCAACAGAATGGTTTGGAATAAACCGTCAGTTACATACTTTCTCTGGAAAGCTGAATGGGAAGAAGCTGTCACCATGCTGAACAAAACATCACTTGCGTATAAGCCACAAGAGAAGCTTGTAAAACAATGGCTTAAAATCATTACAGTGTGTTAAGTGGATGTACATCTCAGCCATAAACACTGACTGCCGTGTCTGACTTGGCTGATTATCGTAAGGACAAGGTAGCCCCGTCAAATGGATATGGAACGTCAAACAAACTGCTGCTAAACATTCGAAGCAGTGATAAATGTGACAAATTAAATGATTGTACATATATAACATTCTACAGCATGAGATGGTTATGTTTTTGTCTGTGTGATTAATACAAGAGTGTCAAAACAACTGGGAAAGTGTCAATAATTTCTATGTCCATAAATGCACAGCTATTATGTGTTGAGCATAAGTTGGTTGGAAATTCCTATATCTGCTAGCAGATAACTGAAACCTCCCTTGCGCAATTGTAGATGCTGACAAAGATGATTCTAACAAGCTCTATCAAAGTTTCTTATGTTCAAACGCAGAGATGTATGATATACCGTTTTTCTTACATAAAAAAAAGTGGCCTACTCACACAGTGATGTCATTATGAGATACCACTGAGATAGTTTTATAGGCACTACAAGTGCCTCAGACAACAAACGCAGCTGCTGATTCTGAAAAGTGACCCTGAGAACGTAAAATGGCTAAATAAATGTGCACATAGCAGTATATGTTATGGATGCATGATACTGTTTGCCGTTTTGTTTCATGCAAGGTAGCAAGCACTCTAGTAACTGGGTCTGGGTGGATGGAAGGAGGAGGGGGAAGGGAGGCGGGCAAAGAGTGTGGGGAAGGGGCAGGTGAGAACAGCTTCAGTTAAATTCTATGGGAGGAGTAAATGGCTTGCCTAGTGAGTGATGAATAGACAAAGTCACAGATTTTAAGGTAAATGGGAGGGGTAAATGGCTTGCCTAGTGAGTGATGAATAGACAAAGTCACAGATTTTAAGGTAAAGTTTACATTTTAGTGATACTTCAACAATAAGGATAACAATAATAACAACAATTACAATAAAGTAAAGATAATTATGCAATGATGATGATACGATGATGGTGGTGGAATGATGTTCACAAAGTCCTACAACTAATAATGTCAACAAATGTGAAATTCATTAAACCCTTGGCATGGACCGATGCAGGCAGCTAGCTCATGACTGAGTACATCCAAGAAAGACTAAAGTGTTTTTCTTTCCCATGACTGACTTTCTCTTTCTTGGTGATGTTAAATGCACCTACTCTGTTTTTAATTTGAAAGCAATCAAAAAAGTATGCAGCGACACCTGGGGAAACTTTCAACCAAACACACTCATTATAAATGAAAGTCAAGACAATGGCCAAAAATGTTGTCCTGACAATGCCATCAAAACTGTCGCACACCAGCTTGGAAACTACCACTCTCAAATTATTTTCGTAAGAGCCACTGGACATCTTATAAAAGAGTCTAGACTATCAGAAGCCTTGGAACTTGTGTATACTCCATATGCCATTCCCTACATCATGAGTGGGAAACAATAATGCTGTATTGTTAAAACACATCTACTTATGGACGCTGCTCTCAAAGCCATTCTCAGAGCCCCTGCATATGACCTGCTTTGAGTCTTTATTCACCAGTCTAGAACATCAAGATCTGACAGAGAATGATTCAGCCACACGTGACCAACTCAGAAAAAAAAAACATCAGAACATCTGGTAATATAAAAGATCCGACACAGGAATATGAAAAGAGACCAGCACCAAAGCAGAAGTCATTGTTTTGAGGCAAGAGTTGGAACCGGTGTTGAAGACCTGAACACTGCCACATCTCACCTGGAAAATCTAGAATGACACATAACAGGCAGCAAACAATGCTGTCCTTTTGACAATTGCCGACAAACTGGACAATTTATGCAAGGCTTTTATGTCTGCACACAAAACAAATGCATTCTGGCTCCAGAACCTGGAGATGATTGATATCCTTTTAATGGCGATCATAAAGGAGTTGCTGAGATGCTGCCATTCTTTGCTGCCACTACCACCATCATTACGCCAAATCAGCTAGCAGATGACTGAAGCACTCTCACCTTGATCAGTTGATGTCTGATGCAGTTTTGAAACTTGCCACACACTGTGTTTAAAAAATGGTCAGGCTGGGACAAGATTGTTTGAAAATCTTAGTTGTGAACTAGTTCTGAAGAAAGTTTTGGAGACTGGGCTGACTAGAGGCCTAAGACTAAAAGAGAACCAACAAACAATATGGCTACTATCTATGCCCTTTTGTGGGCAAGTCAATGCAGACATGCAGTAACCAAGTAGTGTATCATTCTCAACCACTTACCAGCAAAGGAGTCGATTGCTGCAAGTCCGAATCACAATTACAATAATACAAAACTCTTCATGGCCTACAAATCAGACAGGAATCCTTTCATCACATCGCTGAACAGACAAACTGTTACACCAGAAGTGAACGCTGATTCAACAACGGAGACTCTGGACAACATATATACATGTAATCTTGACTGTACTGGAGACATCAATAAAGGGGAAATGATCAAGCAATCATTTTAGCAGGGGAAAAAAGGCACTCTGAAGATCCATGAGGAGCATACTGATGTCAGCTTGTTGTTGCTGTTCCGACAGCTAACGACAGTTGCGTGGAACAGGCCTGAAATTGTTGCCACCATTGCCACTTGAGGCAAGGAAGTCATCTATTACAGATTACGTCTGATCTCTCCTTGCACATGATAGGCACAACTTGTAGATGTGAAGCAGTCACCTTTGTTACAGATGGTGGTTCTCTTTTACACCATGTCAGTGTGGTTTCATGTATGATCAACTAATCCAGCTGTAAACAGATTCTGTTGCCCACAAATACAAAATGGCCATATTCGATGGTTATGAAAACGGTTCCACTCCCAAAAATGTTATGTATCCATGCAGAAATGCCAGATGTATTGGAGCTGAATTATTTTCACAAGGAATAAAATATTTTCTGATACTAAGGGGGGAAAAAGTCTGTCCAAGGTGCACAAGAAACATTCCATCTGAGCATTTGAGTGTTGCAGCAGTAAAAAGTGAATCTCAAACCATACAGCCTCTGATGATGCAGACTGCTTTGTTGCCAAGAAGGCCCTGAAACTACAGTGTAAGCTGCCAAGCAAGAGAGTGTTGTAGCTGCAGGCCACAGACCTCCTTTTTCTGCTCTATGTCCTGAAGAGAAACAGGCAAGTCAGGATGATCCAAGTCGTGCAGCAACATATGGCTCCTGCCATTAGTAGGAGTAACACCATGAGCAAGCTTTTCTTCAATGGCAAGAGATTAAAAACAAAACAAAAAAAGTCAAATCACTTCAAATGTAAAATAAATGTCTTAAAGCAAAGGTTTGTCTGTATTGTTGTAAGGGGGGGGGGGGGGGGGGGGGGGAGGGGGGTCACACTGGACAAATTCTGGCTTGTGAAGTAGATTCAGGAAGTGCCTAGAGTTTCAAAATCCACCAAACCAAGCAATCTGCTACAAATTCCATCTGCTGTCACATATTATTCCTTCCAGAATGTTTCCAGAGGCAGACATGGATGTAATTTGAAACCATGAAAGATCCAAAACAATGGGGATAAGAGAAGCAACAAGAACCGTCTCAACTGCACAGACAGACCAGAAGGACTAAACCAGCTGTTGAAAGCTGTGCAGTGCAACTGTACATTTGGATGAGGAACTGCTGACTGGCTATGGTGAACAAAAAAGGTGAGAAGTGTATTTATTATTAGCATAAATAACCATGGCTGATGCTTAAGATCTGCCTCAGGAGAAGAAAACTGGCCACCATTGTTCTCAGGGGACAATTATTCTGGAAATCAATGATGTCTGTTGTTTTTTGTGTGTGTTTCTAAACTCTATATTGCATACCACTGTATGACCGTCAGCATGCTGCTTTTCACTGAACTGTGTGGAACTGGAAGGCTGTTCTTCAAAGACAGTTTTTGTTTGAACTGTAATTTTCCCAAAGAAATACATAACAGACTCTTGCTTTATATCATATCAGATATTACTATAACATCAAGAAAACTGTACTTTTTAGTTTTTGCCTGATACATTCAATCTTAATTTTCACTGGCCACTGCTGTTTCAGTGTTGTAGGAGAAAAAAGTAGTGGACAAGGTCAAAATAACTATTGTACCATGGACTTACTTTATTTTGAAAAAAGAAAGGGGGTAAAGAAAGGTAAATAAGCCCTGTGTCCGTAAAAACACTTTTGGCTGCCAACAATTTATATACATGTAATATATTTTTTTTACACTGAAAATGAGTGAAATATATTTTATATATATATATATATATATATATATATCACATTCCTGTAGGTGAAAAGTTTCTGATTTTTTCAGAACACAAGCAACCATAAATTAAGAGAAATGTTTGTCAAATCTGTGAAGAAAATTTAAGTTATTTTCATAAAAAACCAAGCAAGAAGTTAATTTGTTTCTGTTTTATGCATGTATCCATGATTTGTTACTGATCTTAAACCTCTATGATTCTAAAGAAGCAAACAACTTCATTTGTCAAAATTTCAATATTTGTACAAATTGTAGCACTACTTTTTATTTTCTAATCTGCCTTAGAATTTTCAACCATGGGATATCTTAATCTTGAAAACAAGTAATAATTAACTGAACCATACAGTCTTTCAGATCTTCTGTATGTTATTAGCACATGTTCAGTAGGTATTAATCAGCTGTATTAATTTTATCAGTTTGTTTAAAGTTTGGGGGATTTTGTGCAATTGCATTTCTGTCTGTATCAATCTGTCCAGTGCCTGATGGCCAATGCTCAGATAACGCCCTACAGAGAAGCTAACCATTTCCGTCGTTAGTTTATTATAACCAATTTAAAAAGGAGTGATATAGTGTTTAATAAGCTTCATAATCTAGAACAACTGATGAACGTTGCTTTAATTTTAATATTAATTTCAGTCATTAGATTTCAGATAGGTGATCTGTCTGTCTGCAAACTGTTTCTTTCACGCTCTTTTCATTGGTTGTGCTCTTACCTGTGCCACAGAACTCACTGTTCATACCAGACTATACAGGGACAACTACTTCAATTTTTCCAGCCTTTTTTTGAACACTCTTTTGGGTTATTTTTCCTTCAGTTAGTTTCTTTTCTTTCTTTCTGCGTATACAGGCTGATACTCCTGCGGACACTGCCTGTATACACAGGCAGTGTAGTTTTGTGTACATGACCGTTTTTATCCTGCCATTAAGGCAGCCATACTCCATCTTCGGGGAAGGTGCATGCTATGTGTAACGTGTCATCCATACCAACGGCCAAACTGGCCTTCTCTTCCGAAAGTTGGTGATGGGATTTTACGTGTGTGCAAGATGTGCGTGCGTTCACACACGGAACCTCGGTTTATAGTCTCATTCAAAGGACTGTATGCGGAATGGAGTCAGAACCAATGTTAACTCTGAGGGAAAAATCCCCCTGTACCGAAATTCAAACCCGCAAGCCCAGGATCACGAGTCCGGCGCTCTACCAACTAAGCTATTCTGGCCCCCCCCTTCAGTTAGTTTCAAAGTGAGGTGACCGCAGGTGGAAATCAAAACAAACCAAACTTTTTCAGAGAAATTATACTTAATCCTCCGGACAAAATGGACAAACAAATTACAAGAAAAAACACGTTAAGTTTCGATCTCTTTGGTCTTCTTTATAATGCAAGATAAACAACATTTAGGACAATGAAAACCAAGAGAAGCAATCACTTAAATCTTCTGAAATTGGCATAAGATGGTCACTGAATGCGATTGCTCACGCTTATTCTTACTTTTCATTCTCCTGAATCTTGTTTAGACATCTTCTGTGAGGAAGACCTAAGAGATCAAAACGCTGAGAGTTTTGTATTGTAATTTGTTTGTCCCTTTTGTCCGGTGGATTAATTATGATTTCCTTTTTTTTTCTTCAGTAGACCATTTTCATTTTCAGTGAATGCCATGCAAAAAACAAAACAAAACAAAAATCAGTGGATTTTCTGTCAAAAGTGGAGGAATTTCAAGCTTGCTTATAGCCCAGACATTTAAGGTAACTAAAGATTTCAGATCAATCACATGCGCATAAGAGCTCTTCATTTAATGTGTCCCTGCCTCCTGTAGACTTCAGAAGCAAGAAAAAATGTATCAAGTTTCAGGTACATTTTTGGGATGCATTTTATATTAAAACGAGCAAGTCCAGGGACGCACTAAATCGCCGCTAACGAGCGTGCCCTATCAATCCCATCATGTTTGCTCAGTCATCGTCTGTTTTTCTGTCTCCGTCTCATATGTAAAGGAGGCAGCGAGAGTGACTTGCTGTTCACAAACAGCTTTGCCCAGCAAGATTTTGGCTTTGGTATCAACTGTGGTGTTTTGCTGCTGACTGCAACCTTTCCTAAGTTGCATTCCAGTGCACAACATGGAGTCTGCCAGTAGTACCGAAACCACAGGCCTGAATGAAAATCCAACTTAGCCAGCTAAAAAAAACAAAAACAAACAAAAGACCTATTGATTTTCAACATGTACTGGCCAAAATTGTTCCTCTGGCTTGAATATCAGTAAGGTAGTAAGTTTTATACTGTAGTGTTACACAAAAGTTGAAGAAATCTCATGCTGGACATCTTCTGTATGAGCTGGCCATTGTATGTCCATGGAAATAGACATAAACGTAAACATACATGTGCAAAATAAAGCAGTTACGAAGCTGGCTCCCTTGACAAGTATGTGTATATTTATAGAATTAGATTTAGAAGAAGCAAACCAAATAAACATCAAAGAATTCGTTCATCACTCATTAAGCTCAAAAAGAAAAAGGAAAAAAAAAAGGCTGTCTTAATTCACAGAAAGTGTGCAAATTTAGAAGAAATGTTAATATGTTGACATACTATCATTTTGCAGCAACTATGAGGCTGTTGTAACATCTCCGTATATTAGGATTTTCTTTAGCTATTATTAATATTAGCTGACATGCATCACAGTAAAGTAAGACTTCAATGATCAGAAACAGCAGCATTACAGGAAGTCACAACCAGTTTACTTATCTTTTTTTTAGTCCAGATTCACCGCTTTAAAGTGCAGTATAGCCCTTACTTCCTTCTCCAGAGGCAAAAGGCTAAAAGTAAAACTGCACTTGGAATAGAACTAAGAACAGCTTTTCTGTTCACTGGTTTACATCTTATCTTCACCTGCCGTCATGAGGGGTACAGTAAAAATGCACTTTAGCCAATTCAAGCTTTTTTTTTTTTTAATGGTGCAGGAACAGCTGGTTCCATTCATGAACTCTTCAAATCCTAAATGATCTTTAACTTTAAGCCTGTGAAGCTTCTCAGGGTTCTTCTTCATCTTGATTGTTACTAATGTTAGCATAATAGCAACCACAAACACATTTTGATTTTTAAACCACTGAACCTGGGAGGACTTGCAGAGGAAGGCTGACTGCTTTGATCAAACGATGGGTCACACGGGGCCAGAAGAAAAACTATGTAACACAAACTTAAGTGTGAAAACTGGAAAAATACTAAATTATAGTTTTATACAGTGCTGCCAGTTTTTTGTATACAGCTGCAAAAGAACTATCAATCATGATGGGATCAAAAACTATTTTCGCTTTTTTCTTCTACTGGGTGAAGTCACTGGTGTTTTAGGAAATTACTTTGATCTCAGACCTATTGTCATCTCGAAAGCAACTTCCAGGTTTCAATCACTGAATCAGACAATCAATGGTACCTATGACAAACATTCACTCACCAAAATCAACAAACTCTGATATGTTCTTTTCCCGTCTCAGTGTGGAGCTGCTGCATTCATCATACAGAACGAGAAACACATCAAGAAGGGTCTCAACACTTAATGACAACCCTCTGCTGTTCGCAACTCCGCTGACATACAGTTTTTCAAGTCTCTTCAGTCTTTCTTCCGCCGAAGACATGGCCATTCCAAGGTCTGGCTGGCAATATAAACGATTCCTAGGTGAGCAAAATTCAAAGTAGAATTTGTCCTCTGGACAACTAATTTATTATTTAGTCACGAATATCTTTGCTGGCTGATCAAAGACACCGACTCGACTTAGTGACTGGCCTGGGTGAAAATGATTCAGAATCGTTCATGAATTTGTTGTATAATTGCTCAAGTCAAACTTAGAAACAATTAAATGTCTTTTCCAATGTTTGATCGTTAGTGTCGACGTTAATGTTAACGCATACATCGTCTGAAAAGTTGGCTTCTAAGTTCCCAGGAGTTACATCAACAGCCAACACGAGCAGAAGTCTGAAGTGGACGTCTCATTAGGCACTTCCTCCATACTAACAGTTGAAATATATGAATACTTCACATGCCGTGCGACGAATTTGCACCGTGAACATGTTATCCGTTCTTCAGTCTATTGATGCACATGAACAATGTCTGGATTCGGCAACAACTCCATGGCAGCCTTATTCTCTTACGGTGATTGTGGCTGCTTCGTGTTTTCCAACATTTCAGCCATATAACATGGCGGCTCTGCACCTTGGAATTATGGGACTCACAACGCAGACGATACAAGAATGACGTCATCCATTACATTATGTTAATCGGTGGAACGGAATCTACGACACAGTCTTTTGGGACAAAAACATCAGAAGCTGACATTATACAAATGGCATCAGCTTGTAACATTCTGCACACAGTAATAATGCCAACGCTTTACTCACTGACAACACAAACTTAACAGATTCAAGATCAACACTTTCATTTCAGAACGAATCGGAACCTATTTCGGCCTTGGTGCTCGATGGGTGAATGGACTGAAGTGATGACTCAGAAGACGGCGATAAAGGATTAAGCAAGTTGTAAAGGGTTTTGTGGTGCATTGTTCATCATGTATCTTAACTATTAAATCTGTCGGTCCTCCCCTCTCTCTCTCTCTCTTCTCTCTCTCTCCTCTAGTTATGCTTAGTCCCTTAGTGGGGCAAGGGCCGGAAAAAAAAGCATGTGTTTGCTTATCTGTTACCCTTGGAAATAAAGATTATTATCATCATCTCATCATCATCATCATCATCATCTCTCTCTCTCTCTCTTCTCTTCTCTCTCTCTCCCTCCTCTTCTAGTTATGCTATCTCTTAGTGGCAAGGGCGGAAAAAGCATGGTTTGCTTATCTGTTCCTTGAAATAAGATTATCTCATCATCATCATCTCATCTCTCTCATCATCTATCTCTCTCTCTCTCTCTCTCTCTCTCTCTCTCTCTCTCTCTCTAGTTATGCTTAGTCTCTTAGTGGGGCAAGAGCCAGATGAAAAAAGCATGTGTTTGCTTTCTGTTACCGTTGGAAATAAAGATTATCATCATCATTATCATCTCTCTCTCTCTCTCTCTCTCTCTCTCTCTCTCTCTTCTCTCTCTCTCTCTCTCTCTCTCTCTCTGTTCACGGTACTTTGTCATATTCATTTTGCCTACATATGCTAATTGTTGTACGTTATAGTACATTTACATATGCTCCCCCAGCCCCCCGCCCCCCCCCCCCCCCACCCCCGCCCCCAATCTCTTCTTCCCCTTCATTATTATTATGTTTATTCTTTTCTCTCTCTCTCTCTCTCTCTCTCTCTCTCTCTCTCTCTCTCTCTCTCTCTCTCTCTTCATTTCTCTTCTATTTTCATTTGATGTTCCATTACGATTGCATGACCGCCTTGTTTGTTTGCTTGTTTCCTTTCTTACATTGTTTCATTTCACTGGATGTTGTAGTCCCTACTCAGGACGAGGACCGGATGTAAAAACGCGCATCAGTGCTTATCTATCATACTTGTAAATAAAGAATTTTATCCTCTCTCTCTCTCTCTCTCTCTCTCTCTCTCTCTCTCTCTCTCTCTCTCTCTCTCTCTCTCCTCTTTGGGTAATGACAATGAAATATCTGTGTCAAAAAAGTCTCTCTCTCTCTCTCTCCAGGGGAAGGGTAAGTGGGGGGAGAGAGAGGTGGGGGATAAAATAAAAGCTAAGGTTTAAGCTGTGGGACAAGGCAGAAGAAGAGGGGGGTGGGGTGGGTTTGGGGAGTAGGGCGGGTCAGGAGGGTGGGAAGGTGGGGGTGGAGCAGAGGAAGTTGTACTGATGATGTCAGTATCTTGAATAATGATAGCCTCTCTCTCTCTCTCTCTCTCTCTCTCTCTCTCTCTCTCTCTCTCTCTCTCTCTCTCTCTCTCTCTCTCTCTCTTCTTTACATTCATCTACGCTTCAATGTTAATGAAGGAACAGCTCATCAACTTTTTAATGTATTTGTGAAGATATGTGTGTTTGTTAAAAGTTTTGTCAGTTTTAGTCGCTAGTCATGCTTAGTTAGTCCCTTAGCGGGGCAAGGGCCGGATGGAAAAAAAGCATATGTTTGCTTATCTGTTACCCTTGGAAATAAACATAATCATCATCATCATCATCATCATCATCCTCCTCTGATCCAACTCTGACAGCTCTTACCCTGTCTCTCATTTCTTTCGGACTCGTTTCCTCCCCCCGCCCTCTCCCCTTCTCCCCTGTCCTCTTCCCAACGGCGACTCCACCCCGTTTTATTCCTTGGCCACCCTGCCCATCCGACCACCCTGATCAGCTCTTTCCTCTTGCGGTTCCCGCATGCCTTGTACGCCTAGAACTAGTCCATACTGATGATGGTTCCATGTTATCGCGTTCATACTAAGCATTCTGCCAACACTCGCAGCTCCGTGTTGGTACTCACTACCCTCGCCCATCCCACCACCCTGATCCACCCGCCACACCTATCGGTCTGTGCGCTGTGTGTGTGTGTGTGTGTGTGTGTGTGTGTGTGTGTGTGTGGTAGAGTGTGTATGTGTTGGGAGCGGTGTGGAGTGAGGTGTGTATGTGTGTGTGTGTGTGTGTGTGTGTGTGTGTGTGTGTGTGTGTGTGTGTGTGGTGGCGGCGCGCCGCGCACGCGCGCTGCCGTGTATGTGTATATCCCGTCTCTCTCTCTCTCCCCCCCCCCCCCCCCCTTTCTTTCTCCCTCTCTTGATGTAAGTTTCTGCGATTCTGGTCAAGGTTTTACATTTGGCCTATTCACCTTACTCGGGGCGAGGAGTAGTCTTGCTGTCCTGATATTAAGAAAATGAAAAAGGGAGTCTGTCCTCGTGAATAAAGGTCTGTATAAACAAACGGCTAACTGAGCCAATATTATCAACCTTGCAAAATAAATTATCATTGTCATTGTCTCTCTCAGATAGGGAAACGTACCAATATATTTAACCTTGCAAAATAAATTATCACTGTCGTTGTCTCTGTCAGATAGGGAAACGTACCAATATTTTTTACCTTGCAAAATAAATTATCATGTCGTTGTCTCTGTCAGATAGGGGAACGTACCAATATTTTTACCCTTGCAAAATAAAATCACTGTCGTTGTCTCTGTCAGATAGGGGAACGTACCAATATTTTTTACCTTGCAAAATAAATTATCATGTCGTTGTCTCTGTCAGATAGGGGACGTACCAATATTTTTACCCTTGCAAAATATATCATCACTGTCGTTGTCTCTGCCAGATAGGGGAACGTCGTACGGTTCTATGAATGGCTGAACCAATAACATCCAGTTTCTTCCTCCTCCTCCTTCTCCCCATCCTCTTCTTCTGCTGCTTCTCCGGTCAAGTTCTCTATCACTCCTCAGGTAAGATAGCGACGCTGACTTCCTGCAAGACTGCCGCAGGTCCTCCAGGCCGCTGAACAGCTTCCCTGCCATTGTTGACCAACTACCCCCAACCCGCCCAACCCTTTCCTGCCCAGAACTGCCAGTTTTGGCCTAAAACAATTACTCAATGGGCATGCCTTTAACAGACGTTCTGTTGTAAGACTTTCGAATGCAACGCATGGACCATTTGGACGCCGCTCCATTGATCAAAATGGATCGTAAAACGCCAACCATTTTGACGCGAAACTCAGAGCAATACAACTGTCAATGTGACCTCATGGGTTTGATGCCTGTGAAAGATATTTTGGCACGGCAAAGGGAACCGCCGACCCACACTGACTGATTGAAACAAACCAGCCAGTTTGTCATCTCATGCGTCATTTGGCCGGATTGACCGTTAGTGAACTTTTCAGTGTCGCTTGAAACCTTTTTTTTTTTCGCCAACGCTTCATCAATGACTGGCCGCTGAATGACAGTAACGGGGAGGAGGAGGGAGAGACCGAGTAGGACTGAAAAGAAGAAGGGGAGGGGCGAAGGGGGGAGTGGATGGAGAGGGGGGGGGGGGGCGGGGGGACAGGAGCTACAGCAAGGAAGAACAAGAAGGTTGTGCTAAGAGTGAATGAAGAACACATTCCCAAGAACTTACAAACAGTAATCTGTATTTAAAATCACATACAGTGGCATTCAAGTCCGTAGTGATTAAATTTGTCCATCACTTTCCCCCCTTTTATTGTAGAATTATCATCGTAAGAAAAAAACCTCTTGCCCACAATTTTGTTCCTTTATACACACACACACACACACACACACACACACACACACACACCCCGCACGCACACCCACACACACACACACACACACACACACACACACCACACACACACACAACAGAAGCACGTGCACGCGCACGCGGTGATAGTGATAGATAGATAGATAGATATAGATAGACAGACAGACAGACATACAGATAAATAGAGGTACAGGTGGATAGCTATATGTATTGTGTGTGTGTGTGTGTGTGTGTGTGTGTGTGTGTGTGTGTGTGTGTGTGTGTGTGTGTGTGCACGCGTGAGCGCGCACACACACACAGTGCACTGATCGATCATTCAAACAAGCTGGTGAGCACTGCACACACGGTGATCATCATTAAAGCGAGCGAGCAGGTCACCATTACTATCAACCATTTTAGCTGGCAACATCGTTGATTGTGTACCTGACCCCACATTGGACGGTAATTGTAAATCTGACTACTGACAAACTTCGCGAACCAGTACAGCGAGTAATAATGGTTTCAGCGACAAGCTTGGTTCACATGGGTGTCAACCTATACGGTTTTCCCGTATTGCTGTACGGGAAACCTACGGTTTCGGGTCTGTACGGCCGTACATAAGTTTCAATACGGGTAAAACTGATTTAGAAACTTTGGTGATCACAGTAAGTCCTGGCTTTAATGGACTGATGATGTTGGTAGAAGTGGAAAGTGCATAGAACAAATTGGTTTGTGACTTTGATGGACTCATGATGTTGGTAAAGTGGAAGAGTGTCTAAACAATGGGTTTATAAAGTTTTCATTCTGCATCATTGTCAGTGTTTCACTATAGGGTGTGTGGTTTGATCTACAAACTGTCTCAAGTGATGCATTCTGCTGGAATGGAAGAGGATCTGTTGGATGGGTAAGTGTTATTGTTATTCATAAACTGTCTTAAACTGCCATTTGTTTCAAGAAGTTCTGCCTGATACCGAGTATTACATTGTATTCACAGCAATTTTTGTTTATGTTTTTGCGTTTTCCGTAATGTATAAGGTTTTGGGGCTCGGAACAAGGGAAAAAGTACTTTTCAATATGGAAAGTTGTAAAATGAGGAAAATTGGGTTGACACCTATGGGTTCATACTACGTTGTGCAAGAATGTTGCTAGGTGACGGCAGAATGGTCTCGGCGTTTAACTGAAACTAGGCTAGTGGCGTGACGAGATCTACTTTGACGCCAGCGTCGAAACGGTTCAAGTGTCAAAACGGTACTCGATATAGGGACAATGGCCCCTCTGAGCCACAAGGTCTTGGGAACAAGTAGTTCACGGACCAATGTCTATATGGAGGTCACAAGACAGTAGAGTTCAGTAGCAAGCGGTTCTTCGTGGTGACTGGTGGAGGGTGAGGTGGGGTTTGGGGAGAGGTTGCAGGTCACAGTTCAATCTAGTTTTTTTTCTCAAGGTCTTGCTTGAGTGGGAGCGGTGTGGGAACGGGGGGGGGGGGGGGGGGGGGGGGGGGGGAGAGAAGAATGAAGTCATAGTCCCGATTTTTTCTTTTCGAGATGTTAACTTACACAATAACCACGTTTTTCATGAGTCTGTAAGTGAATTTTAAATTCTGGGGGTGGACAAAGACCAAGGTCTCACCGCTAACGGTTTGTCTTGCCGCATCTGGAAGACAGGACATTAGGAATTAACTCCAATATGTATTTGGACAATCTTCAGTTGTTCTCAGAATTTTTTTTTAACCCTTGAAGTAAACACCCTTCTTTTGTTTGCTATACATCCACCATATGAACAGTAGGTTTTCTTCTCTCCCCCCCCCCCCCCCCCCCCACCAATTCTACCTCCCATCCCAAACCCTCCTTCCTACACCATGACTGCCGATCAAATAAGAACTGAAGCGGAACGGAGTCAGTGTTCGATCTTTTATGGAGATCTCAGGACGCGAATTATGATGCCACTATGGAGTTCACCGAAGAACTGTGCGTATAGATCATTCGCAGGTGTAGGTATAGGTCATTCCATCAGTAACACACTCATTGTCACCCGCAGCACTGATGGTGTACTCCTTATTCTCACTGTGGACTTGGCGTTGTCCTGAATGCCGCAAATTGATTCTATACATCCTCACGCAGAGGTAATATTGGCCAGAAAAGTGAGACTATCAAAATATGAGATGTGAAAAAAAGAAAACATTTCACGACTATTCAGTGCGCGTGCGCGCGCGCGCTCGTGTGTGTGTGGTGTGTGTGTGTGTGTGTGTGTGTGTGTGGTGTGTGTGTGTGTGTGTGTGTGTGTGTGTCGCTAATTGATTACCAACGAGCCCTTGGATTACCCCCTGGATTACATGAAACTAGTCCCAGTTGACTTTCTTCATGTGAGGTGTAAGGTGAGTCCCCCCCCCCCCCCCCCCCTTTTTTTTTTTTTAAACTTTATTTGTTTATTGTCTGTTTCTTTTCAACCGAAGTAGACATCTGCGCGTTATATGTAAGTAAAATCAGCTCAGTGTCAGTCCCTAAAATATTAAACACATAAAAACAACGCATAGACATTCAACTATATCAAAATTCAAAATTTGTATCCATTTCTATAACCTGATTTGTATTTTCAAAACGTTTTTTCCCCCAAAGCAGTATCCTACCATGCTATGACCGATGAATGATGCCTTCGCCCGACCCCACCCCATCCCCACTCTCCCAAATCCCACCAAATCTGTCACCTGTAATACCAACGGGCAGGAGCATGATTTGGGCACAGTGAAGGAACGTAGTCATTTAACGATCTTTAAGATAAATTATACTCTTCGCGTTCTGGTGTCTGTCACCAATATGAAGTAATGAAGTGACACAACTATATTTTCACATGTAAGTACAGATAATACCAGTGGTTAGTCACAGAAGTGACCATGCGCGGTATGTTTGCTGCATTATTTCACATCGGTTTTTGTTTTTCTTCAAAACTTTCATTGGTTTGAGTGTGGCATGTGTTAATGTTTGTTTCCTCATTTTATCATTTTTAAACACATGACTGCTCTATCTTATCATTTACGGCAGTGTGAAAAAATGCACGAGTGTCAGCGTGCCTTAATGGTTCTATTCCTGGCGGAAGACCCCTGGTATGCCCATAGGAGTGTGACCTGGTCATCTTGCCATGTTCTGTGCCAATTAAATCGTACTCTTTAATAGGTTCTGCCATTTAATAATGTAAGAACAGCTTTTCTAACAAATCTTAAAATCTGATACCGTGGCCACCCACAAAAACAGAGTAACACACTACACTTGATCCTCCTGATTTTTGCTGAAAATTTGATCGACGTTTCTTTCATAGTTTTTCTTGTCCTGATCAAAACACATTTACTGTGCTGGGAAAAGTTATCCAAAGAAAGATTTACAAGCTGGAATTTCAGAACGGCGGCGCCCTGTGTGACTCACAGCAGGAACAGGGCAGTTCCTGTGCACTCTGAGCAAGGTCTTTACTCTTGTTCTTGGGATGATTCACGTATTGTAGATGTCGACGCTTAACGTCGACGCAGCAACATCACCGGCCTAAGGAAGAATCTCTCTCTCTCTCTCTCTCTCTCTCTCTCTCTCTCTGTGTGTGTGTGTGTGTGTGTGTGTGTGTGTGTGTGTGTGTGTGTGTGTGTGTGGCGCGCGCGCGCGTGCGTGCGTGCGCGTGCATGTGTGTAAGTACGTGCATTTTTCAATGTTTATGAATACTACCTGATTCATTGAATTTGTTGTAATTCTTATATGCAGTCTTCCCCATCTCCTCTATGTGTTTTACAAAAATTCTATTATTTCAGAAACTCCACCGGGAAACATGAAAGTGACTTAAAACACGTGATTCTGAGAGAGAGAGAGAGAGAGAGAGAGAGAGAGAGAGAGGGGGGGGGCGCAAGGGTTGGGGTGTGAATAGGAAAGTGTGGTGGGGGAAGGGATTGAACAGAATGGTGTATTTGAATTATGCCTATCAGAAGACTTTGTGAATTGAGATGTGTGTGTGTGTGTGTGTGTGTGTGTGTGTGTGTGTGTGTGTGTTCCCTCAAAGGCTCAAATTTCTTGAATGAGACAAAAGATGTTTGTGTTTGTGTTTCTAGAAATGTCTGAAGCGAATTCATATTTTGTGGACGAGTTGGAAGCGACTTCCAGATATATGGTCCAGAGTACGTTAGGCTTGTTTTGTATTGATAAATGCATGCTTTGCTACGGTATAAGGAATTTCCGCACATCAGAACAAGTGGAAAGTCTTGTTTAAAAACTACAAAAGCTACGTTAATGTAACATGGTATGGTATTTCTCGAAACTATAAACATAGATGATGCCTTAAAAAAAAATTGATATTGTTTATTCAGAGAAAAGAATATTTAATGCATCTAGATCATCATCTGTTGGTAGAGGTGCTGAAAGAAGTAGCCAGAAGAAGAGAGGAGAGAGAGAGAGAGAGAGAGAGAGAGAGAGAGAGAGAGAGAGAGAGAGTTGAAAAAGGCAGCTCTTACTCCTCTCATGATTTTTTTAACCTTAGTTGTTATTTTTTCGCACTCGGTAAGCGATCCGAGAGAAGCTAGAATTAACCGTTGTTGATATTACATACCGGTCGTCTACACGCCAGAAGCTGGGAAAGTGAAACTGAACTCCGAGCGCTTCACTTACCAGTCAAAGGGTGTCACCATTTCTGCTGCATGGGGGAAAAATAGAGACTGAACTTTAGTAGAAAGAATTTACTTTTTGACCTCTCGGCTTTTAAAACAAAATTTACCTTGGATCTCTTTAGACAGAGCGGATTTTCATTCTTTCTGAATATTGATCGGCGCTTTTTTGGATGGCCATGTGTACAACTCCGTAAAATGGTCATAACTTGCGCAAGTTATACCGATGTGTTGGGGTAGCTTGTGGAGCATATGAGCATGACCATCCGTCCCCCTCTCTCGCCTCGCCCCCCCCCCCCCCCACCCTTACCTCAGCGAACCCCCCTCTCCTCCGTGCCCATTTTCTCTCCCTCTCCTGTCCCCTCTCCTTCCTGCCCCGTTATGTTCCCCTCCTCCCCTTCCCCTGTCCTCCTTTCCACCCCGTGACCAGCATCTCCCCCCCCCCTCTCCCCTAGCGCACGTTCTCCCCCTTCCTCCGCTTTCCCCCATGTCCCCTCCCCCTTCTCCTAGCCCCGGTCTGTCAGCCTACGTGACTCTCCGATTTCTGTGAAATTCCTTGCACCCGGAATTCACCTGTTGGCATAGGGCAGGAAATCGTTGCACAGACGTGTGTTGATAGTGGACTGTCCACGCTGTGGCGGCAGGAACGTCATATGTTTACAGTTCACTCAACCGAGTGCAGGCGAATTACACGCTCCCTGGGCGCTGGTCTACATATGTACAGCCTGTGCTCCTGAAGCGTGAATATTTTCTTATGTTGCGTGTCACTGTCTCTGGCGTGCTGTCTTTTAAAGAGAAAAAGAAATCTCAGCGCGAGTGAAACCTGAGTGAAACGACAGTCGTAATTTGAAACAACTTCCGCGATTTAGATGTCGATGGGTCGATGCTCGGGTTGCTGTCCTAGGCTTCTATTTTAGCACGTCTTCGTCGGTCCTTTATCACTTTAGCAGTGGGCTGTGTCGACAGAGTGGGACGGTATAATATCCGATTTAATTTGGGCGCATTTTCTCATTCACTCTGTTGTTACAGGGTTAGGCCTACCGGTTCCATTTGATATCATTTTTTTTATTTGTTTATTTATATTTTATCCGCAGTGCAGGTCTCGATCAAGGTTTCCTAAATGTCATAGCGTATCCTAAATGTCATAGCGTATCCTAAATGTCATAGCGTATCCTAAATGTCATAGCGTATATTGATGGGCTGTTATGAATGCAAAAACGCTGGTCAGCCTGTTGAACACCGAACTGCGTGAAAGCCAAACTCGCCGCTAGCACTCCCAGTTGACCCAGATCTGTTGCAGGATGCAGAACAGACAGGCTATGGCTTACTGCAGTGCACAATCACAGACTGGAACTCCCTGCCCCAAGGAGCTATGCAGGCCAAGACCATTGACACTTGTGTC
Source organism: Conus canariensis (assembly GCA_033310375.1). NCBI lineage: Eukaryota > Metazoa > Mollusca > Gastropoda > Neogastropoda > Conidae > Conus > Conus canariensis. The sequence goes on from CM065723.1 coordinate 80,016,058, forward strand.
AAGGGTTTCCCAGGTTCAGTTGAAAAGTGAGTGGGTAAATGGTGGTGGTGGTACATTTTTTCCTTTTATTTTCTTTCTTTTTTTCAATATTTTTGTTATTCGTACTTTCCGAAGATCCTTCACACAGTGACAGAGATGTCAATATTGCAGTCGCTTTGTGGAATGTGGAAGGATGAATCTGAACTGAAATGGACTTGTATCGATCGGCTGTTTGGCTTCGCGTGCGTCGCATCGGTTGCGGTGCATTTCAATCTGACGAATGGACTATATGAAAGAAAACCCAGCTCAGTTCCTACTTGCGGATACTTCAAAATCTATGCAGCTTTTTGGCGGGGTGCTGAATGCGTGTGGGCACTGAGTTAGCCGAATTGATACAAATCAGACCAGATGAAAAGCAGACTACAAAAGCTCAGTGAAATAGTATTTTCCACTTTCTGTCACTTTCTGTCACATGCCACGGTGAACAGGCCACCCTGAAAATATACTCCAAGTCATTTTATGCCGGACACGAAATTACCTGCGCAGGTTCAACATTCTGCGCATGAAATGCACTAGGTCATTCCATTGTTTCTGTGCCGCTCCCACCCACCTCCATGATTTCCTCCCCTCCAACCGGCCACGGCCAGAGTATACTCCCTTGTAAATCTGAGAGTTTATGTGTGTCACACACCCATGTTTGTGAACATACACACTTGCATTCACAAACACAGTATGCTTACTTCGTACACAACACGCAATCACTCCATTCACCCAAAGGAGCACTACCACAATTGAACTGAGTTTTCTATAAAATGCTCCCTTTACTCACAAAGAAAAGGGTTTTACTTATTCTTTGCATTTCACTGCATTTTCCAACAATTATTTCTTCTCTTCACAAGATAATTCCCCACATAGAAACAATAATGCAATATTCAAAGTTTTACCAAAAATCCAACACACTCACACACATGTTACACTATCAGTTCTTATATTAAATAGTATCAATAAAGACAAGTCATCTTGACTTGTCGAGGAGCTTTCTTTCACTTGGCTGTACCACCCCTGGACCACCACAGCCTGGACTCTCACTAGGCTCGTACAGCTCAAGCCTGGACCACCACTGGACCACCACTGGACCACCACTGGACCACCACTGGACGCTGAGGGATTCTGTAACGAAACCCTAGGTCCAGGGTTAACCTCTAAAATGAATTTTATTTATTCTTTCTCTTTCTCTCTTATTATTCATAGCTCCTTTTTAACTCCTTTCACATTCACTCCAAGATCAATATAGAATACTCACATGAGTCTTGTTCCGCCAACCTATTCCTACCTACAGTTGGGGTACAGAGAGAAATCTTTATACAACAATATTTTATTTATTTATTTTTCAATTCTCTTTTCGCGTTCAACGTTCATCTTTCTCTTTTTCCCAAATAGCGCAATATCATCAAATCTGTATAATTATCAAACTTCTGTTATCATTACAATTACACCTTTACTGTAATTGCTTTAACCAGTTTACAACCCCAACTGGTACTCACCTTCTAGGGAATAAGCGACAAGCCTACCCTAGTAGACTTCCAGTCTACATCTACACTCTATACTCGAGTGAACTTGCCACGCCAGGCATATTACACCCACCAAGGGTTAAGCACACCCAAACCAGGGTTGCATCGGACAAACCAGTCCAATCATATAGCACACCCAACCCAGGGTTGCATCGGACAATCCTAGTCCTATGTTAAACCCAAAGAGGGTTACAATCAGACATCCTCCTATGTCTGTGTCCAGAGCTCCTCTGAAGTAACAATAATCTTCCACCCTTCCTCACATTGGGTGAACACACTTCACAATCCACTCAGCGTCCTACTCTTCCGCATCACTGGCGGTTGCACTCCATGAATACAAAAAAGCATCAAATCCGTAGGTTCTATTCCACAATTGCAAAAATTACAAAATCTCTTAATTGATATGAAACTTTTCCATTCACATCACTTTTTCCTCATTCACATGACACCCCCCAACCTCCGATAAAAAAATTTGATTCATCAAATTTTTCAAAGAAGAGTATAGGAGTTCACAAAAAAAAATACACCATTGACAGTATTCTGAAAAAATACTTTCCCAAAATGACATGAGTACATGCGAACAGAAAAATGTATATTTATAAAAACATTGTTTCCAAAAAAAATTATCCAAAGCCAACATCAATGCATCAACTATCACTACCGCAAGTAATCAATATTGCACACAACAACATTCTATTACTCAAATACAAACATATAAATTCAACTTTCAACAGCAAACTTGAACACACACTGCTTATTACTGTCGAGACAAAATGTCAGCAATCACATTGCTGGACCCTGAAATTGGATCAACCCTGAAACTGTATTGCTGGATCGCCAAAGACCACCGTAATAGACGGTTATTCTTTGTTCTTGATGTCTTCAAAAACGTCAGAGGTCTGTGATCCGTCTGCAGAACAAAAAACCTGCCTTGCAAGAAACGCTCAAATTTTGCAAGTGCCCACACAATCGCTAAGCATTCCCGTTCAATAGTAGAATACTTCGACTGTGCATCAGTGAACTTCTTACTTGCAAACTGTACTGGATGCAATAAATCTTGATGTTCTTGCAAAAGAACAGCACCCATTCCTGTTGAACTTGCATCAGTCCGGAGGACAAAATCTTTCTCCAAGTTGGGCAGAAGTAAAACAGGAGAAGAATTCAAAACCTTTTGAACTGCTTCCAAAGCATTCTGACAATCTACAGTCCAATCAATAGATGAATGCTTGGAACCCTTTGTCAACTCAGTTAATGGAGCTGTAAGAGTTGCAAAGTGAGGGACATAACGCCTGTAATAAGATAAGAGTCCAAGAAGTGAACGAACCTGTTTCTTTGAACATGGGGTTTTGATTGCCAAAATCTTTTCCATTTTCTTCTTTTCTGGCTGCATCGAACCCACAGCAATTGTATGCCCCAAAAACTCCAGTTTTTGAAAACCCGCCATGATTTTCGATGGCCTTGCTGTCAAACCAAAAGAACGGAGTCTTTCAAAAACACTTTTCAAACATCTCAGCAGATTACTCCATGTTTGTGAAGCCAGCAAAATATCATCAAAAAAACTTACAGCAGACATTGCATGTAACCTGAGTTGTCTCATCATTCTCGCGAAAGTTGCCGGTGCATTCTGCAAACCAAAAGGCATTCGCAAAAAATGAAAAAGTCCAAATGGTGTTTGAAAAGCTGTTTTTTCTTTATCATCAACACACATCGGTATCTGCCAATAACCTTTCGTGAGATCAATTTTCACAAAATACTTGGCTTGACTCAGTTGACAAAACAAATCCTCCACATCAGGAATTGGTTCAGAATCAAAAACAGTCAATTTATTCAAAGCCCTGTAATCAATACAAAATCTGACTGAACCATCTGGTTTTGAAACCAGCACCACAGGAGCCACATATGGAGAACTTGACTTTTCAATGACCCCAAGATCCAACATGACCTGTACCTCTCTTTCAATAATTTGCTTTTTTGCAAAAGGTAAAGGATACGACTTCATTCGTACAGGAACATCTGTTGTCAACCGTATTCTATGAGGTTCAACACCAACTGCAGATCCTGGTTTGTCTGTAAGTACATCTGTATAATCCTGTAGTAAACACTTTAGTTGAGCCACCTGAGATGGTTTCAAGTCCTCGTTGATCTTGACATCCTCGTATGTTTCACCTTTTAAGGATAATGTAGGCAGTTGAATAACATCACCAGTGTCCTGAACTACACCAACAGCAGTTTCATGAATTACAGGCACCTTGTGAAACACAGGTTTGTCAAGACATTGCAAATGTTCTGTCACACAATCCATTCGTAACAGACATGAAATGTCACATGCCAATGCTGAAATCTTATCATCAGGGACAGCAACCTTGTTGATCATAACATCAGACCTGTGAAAGTACTTTTTCAACATGTTAACATGGAAAATTTTCTTCACACCATTCATATCAATTCTGTAATTGACATCAGAACATTTTTCAATGACGACGAATGGTCCTTTCCACATCACATGCATCTTGCTCTTGTCATCTGTCAAAAGCACCAACACATTGTCACCCACAGAAAACACATGCATCTTTGCCCCACGATCAGCATACTTTTTATGCGTAGTTGCACTGTTATAAGCATTTTCTTGGGCAATACGACATGCATCTGCTATACGATTTTGTAAAGTAAAAACATAATCAAAAACATTTTTTTCTTCTTGAGACACATTGTCCCCAGACCATGACTTTGACAGGATGCTAATAGGTCCTTTTGGTGAACGACCAAAAACCAACTCAAAAGGAGAGAAGCCTGTGCTCTCATTTGGCAATTCCCTGTAGGCAAAAAGTATGGCTGGAATGTATCGATCCCAGTCTGATGGTCTTTCCTTAGAAACTTTCTTCAACATCATCTTGAAAGTACCATTAAATCTTTCCACGAGGCCATTCGACTGTGGATGGTATGGAGATGTAGTACATGCAGAAATTGAAAGTAAACGAAATATTTCTTTCATGAGATCTGACACAAACTGAGTACCCAAGTCAGATAATATTTCATCAGGAAGTCCCATTCTGGAAAAAATAGAAAATAATGCTTCTGCCACAGAAATGGTATCAATCTTTTTCAAAGGTACAGCTTCAGGATACCTGGTAGCAACATCCATGACAGTGAGCACATAACGAAAACCAGAATTGGAAACATGAAATGGACCAACCAAATCAATACAAACACGACTGAATGGTTCAGTAATGACTGGCATTCTTTGCAAAGGTGCAAATGGTATACGACCTTTGGGAATTGTTTTCTGACAGACATCACATGATTGACAATATTTTGAAACTTGCACACTAACACCAGGCCAAAAAAATGAAGACAACACACGTTGAAGAGTACGTTTGACTCCACAATGACCCGAAAACATGGAATCATGTGCAGTATGCAAAACGGTATCACGTAAAGACATAGGAACGACAATCTGCTCCACCACCTGTTCATCTTTAGGAAAAAGACGGTATAAAAGATTATTCTTTTTTATGTACATGGTATCAGTCACTTTGTCAGGTACCTCAGGAACAACTTTCTGAAACAAATGAGTCAATGTTGTATCTGTCTTTTGTAAATCACTCAAATGTTCAGGAGTCGCATCCAATTTTGGGACATAGGGAACAACCAGGGGTTTTGACCTTGCCTTTCTTTTTCCTCTTGTGAACGAGTGCTTACCATAGAAGGCACAAAAGAACCACATTGTCCTCCCCAAGACGTGGAAACACCCTTGAGATTTCCAAGAATGAGGTCTGTCACAGGATCATCAATGACACATGCTGTTATTTCACCTGTAAAATAGGGAGTACAAACATAAACACATGCCAAAGGAAATGATTCAATTTTGCCACCAAATGTACGACATTGCTGATGTGTCCCAGTGTATTGTTCTTTTCTGACTAAATCTTTGCGTACACCAGCAGTAGTACACCCAGTATCCCTCAACAGTGTAGCACCAAACCCATTGACAGCACACGATTCAATGTGTAGACCTGTAACATCAGTGTCAGACACTAAAACATGCTGAGTATCTTTAGTAGTTTGCTTGGGATCTGTTGCTAAGCACACATTACCCTGTGCTAGAAAAGGACAGTCTTTCTTCTTGTGAAATATACAGGAACAGTGCCAACAACCATTGTCCGCACCAGATACTGTATTTGGTACTGTACTATGATCAATACCACCACGGTTTGAAAATTGTCCACGGCCACGAATAGCTCTAAACTGACCAGTCCGTCGAGAATTGGTATATCCTCTTGGATTTGGATTACCCTGTGAAAAAGTTTGTCCAGAATTATTCTCTTGCCAGTTATTATAGGAATGTACATTATTCCTGTTTGTATTCTGTCTTTGAGAAAAACTCTGGCCTCCTCTATGACCATATCTCCTGTTTGGTTGAGAACGACCCGGACCAAACTGGCCTGTTGAAGCAACATTTGCCTCAAACACATCACGGTCAGATTTCCTTGAAAAATGCTTTTCCGGATGAGCAGTCCGATACTGATCTGCCAGCTTACAGATATCCTCTGCAGTTTTACAAGATCTCTCTTTTAGAAAAATAGCTAGGTCTTTGGATACGCTTTGTAAAATCTGCTCACGTAACAACAAGTCACGCAAATCAGCATATTCTTTCTGTGTTTGGGACAATTCAACCCAACGATCAAATAAATGACTTGTCCTAATAAGGAAAGCTGCAAATGATTCACCTTTTTCTGGACGAACTGAACGAAATTTTTCTCTAAAGCCTTCATCTGTATATTGAAACTTCTTCAAAAGTTCAGCTTTCAGTTCTTCCCATGTGAGAGAATCACGAACTGCCAAACTATGATACAGAGATAATGCGGTGCCCTTGAATAGGGAAGCAGCATACAATGTCCATTTGTCCTTGCTCCAACCACATGATGAAGCATGGTTTTCAAACCTAAAAAGAAAAGAGTCTATGTCATCACGATTCTCATCAAAAGGGGGTAATTTGGGAATGTAGGAAGTCTTACCTGCACCCTGAACAGGAACAGCATCAGTTTGAGAAACATTTACATTTGCAGATTGTTGAACAGCCTGTTGCTTTAACTGAAGTTCCACTCGTTTTTGTTCAAGTTCCAATCTTCTCATTTCAAGTAAATTAAGACTTTCTGTTCTTTTCATTTCAAGTTCATGCGCCCTGATTTTTTCCTCTCTCTCTATCTGTGCTTGTCTATCCTTCTCTTTTTTCTCTAACTGTACTTGTCTATCCTTCTCTTCTTTCTCTAACTGTACTTGTCTATCCTTCTCTTCTTTCTCTAACTGTACTTGTCTATCCTTCTCTTCTTTCTCTAACTGTGATTGTCTATCCTCTAACTGTGCTTGTCTAAGCCTTTCTTCTTTTTCTAACTGTGCTTCTGCTTGCCTAATCTTATCTTCTTTTTCTGCCTCTGCTTTACTAAGCCTTTCTCTCTCATCTGCCTCTTTCTTCTCCTCTCTTTCTTTTGCTCTGAGCGCACGCTCTTCACACTGATCAATGTAAGCCATTAACGCATCACCAGACAACTGCAATTTCTGTCCCTGGGACAAAAATCGGTTGAAACGAACCGTTTCCTCATCCTCCTTCACAAATAAGGATTGGAATTCCTCTATTTGTTGATCATCTACTGTATCAGTCATGTTGTATGAGAGTGTAGATCACGCTTAAAGAAATCCCACAGCGTGCAAATGGGGTAGAGAAATTAAGATGTGAAATAAAAACACTATTTAAAATAGAACAACAATTTAAACTTACTTGGCACTGATTACTAGAATACAGAGCTCAAAACATTCAAATTTGTAAAGAACCAAAAAAAAACAATGACGGGACAGAAAAGAATTTTTTTTTTCCAGTAAAATTTGATTGAGTATGGAAATGCACCCTCACTGAAAAAATGTTTTATTTAAGTTAATTTAGTTGGCCAAAAAATGTGAGAAGTAAATTTAGAAATGGCTCTGAAAGACTGAATTGTGAGAAAGATTTCCGAAATACCAAGAAAAGCTAAGAATATTTTTTTTTAATTATTGTTTTAAACTAAAGCAGAGCACTGTTTTCAAAAAGGAATCCAAAAGAATGTGCCAGAAAAAACGCAAACAATTTTACAAGAAAGATTTTCAACTAAACCTTACAACATTTAAAATAAAGGGAGCATTTACACACACTAATCAGAAACCCTATTTAAAATAGAAAAAAAAACCCGCCTAAACTTGAAACTAGAGAGGAGCTTATTGTAAAGAATATCAAGAGAATTTTAATTAGAATAGAGACAGAAACCAAGAGAGGCGAAAATTTGAAAAAAGTAGGAAAAGTAAGGCCGAGCAAAAGAACCCTTAGGTAGCCCACTAATTGAAACTACCACCCGTAGAACTGGAGACGGGAATACTAAGAACAAGTATACATTACATAAACAATTGACTCACACCATAAATATAGATAAGAAAAACAAAATTGAAAATGCCAATGAAAATGAATAAATATAACAATTATACAGCAATGCAGAGGGGAACAAAATAGTATCTTTATAATTGTAATTTGGCAGAGTAATTTTACTTCTATTTTTCTTTTTTTTTTTTTACAAAGGGGTTCAAAACAATATTTTAGCAGCAGTACTCGCTCAAAAAACTAAATCCTATTAAACTCTAACCTAAATTCAAAGACGGGGTCACCACTGTCACACACCCATGTTTGTGAACATACACACTTGCATTCACAAACACAGTATGCTTACTTCGTACACAACACGCAATCACTCCATTCACCCAAAGGAGCACTACCACAATTGAACTGAGTTTTCTATAAAATGCTCCCTTTACTCACAAAGAAAAGGGTTTTACTTATTCTTTGCATTTCACTGCATTTTCCAACAATTATTTCTTCTCTTCACAAGATAATTCCCCACATAGAAACAATAATGCAATATTCAAAGTTTTACCAAAAATCCAACACACTCACACACATGTTACACTATCAGTTCTTATATTAAATAGTATCAATAAAGACAAGTCATCTTGACTTGTCGAGGAGCTTTCTTTCACTTGGCTGTACCACCCCTGGACCACCACAGCCTGGACTCTCACTAGGCTCGTACAGCTCAAGCCTGGACCACCACTGGACCACCACTGGACCACCACTGGACGCTGAGGGATTCTGTAACGAAACCCTAGGTCCAGGGTTAACCTCTAAAATGAATTTTATTTATTCTTTCTCTTTCTCTCTTATTATTCATAGCTCCTTTTTAACTCCTTTCACATTCACTCCAAGATCAATATAGAATACTCACATGAGTCTTGTTCCGCCAACCTATTCCTACCTACAGTTGGGGTACAGAGAGAAATCTTTATACAACAATATTTTATTTATTTATTTTTCAATTCTCTTTTCGCGTTCAACGTTCATCTTTCTCTTTTTCCCAAATAGCGCAATATCATCAAATCTGTATAATTATCAAACTTCTGTTATCATTACAATTACACCTTTACTGTAATTGCTTTAACCAGTTTACAACCCCAACTGGTACTCACCTTCTAGGGAATAAGCGACAAGCCTACCCTAGTAGACTTCCAGTCTACATCTACACTCTATACTCGAGTGAACTTGCCACGCCAGGCATATTACACCCACCAAGGGTTAAGCACACCCAAACCAGGGTTGCATCGGACAAACCAGTCCAATCATATAGCACACCCAACCCAGGGTTGCATCGGACAATCCTAGTCCTATGTTAAACCCAAAGAGGGTTACAATCAGACATCCTCCTATGTCTGTGTCCAGAGCTCCTCTGAAGTAACAATAATCTTCCACCCTTCCTCACATTGGGTGAACACACTTCACAATCCACTCAGCGTCCTACTCTTCCGCATCACTGGCGGTTGCACTCCATGAATACAAAAAAGCATCAAATCCGTAGGTTCTATTCCACAATTGCAAAAATTACAAAATCTCTTAATTGATATGAAACTTTTCCATTCACATCACTTTTTCCTCATTCACATGACAATGTGATAATTATCAATCTGTGTTACGTCAGTCGGCCGCTGTTATCGGCACTCAGTTGGTGTAAATGATAATTATAACTCAAGTGATGATGCAATTCATCGTCGCTGGGCCTTGAGATCCAGCCTTCCTCAGGGTTGTACGTTCCTTTTCTAACAGCTAATACCTTCAGTTTAGCGAGCTGAAAACTTCGATTCAGGTGTTGTTGTTGGTCTATGTCACACACACACACACACACACACACACACACACACACACACACACACACACACACACACGCCTGTATATAGTACATACACACATGCTCTCACGCACACACGGTGACGTAGTCTCCGCTTCCACGAACTATCCGCAGTCTGGTAGGGATGGACATAAGAACATGTGTCGAGTGAACATTTATCTTGTGAGCTGTGAGCATTTACCTTGTGAACATATGAAGCACTTGTCACTGAATATTTATTTTCTGAGCGTTTGCCATGGAATCTGTTAAACTGTGCTACACTCATCGCCGGATCTTTTTTTTTTTTTTTTTTTTTTCGGTCCTGCCGTCATCCATGTGGTGAAGACTACGAGCAGGCCGCCAGTAGGCTTATTCAATGTTGCAGTCTCATCTAAATCCACTGACATGGAAATGACGAAGACACGAAGATTAGGGCAGTATCTGACTGTCCTAAGACACACCACACAGGCCGCAGCGATGCAGGGAACGGGACAGAAAAAAAGAATTAGCTTATATAGCCCGCATTATGAAAGCTAACACCATTACTGGTCGGCTTGTTAAACTCCGTGCTGTCGCCGCCACAGACACTGACGCATACCAAAGAAGCTCGATGTAATGCCACTTTGTGCGATGGTGACCATACGGACTTGACTGACTGATTAAACTGAGGAGAAAGCGCACACGCGCCCGTGGTTGTATGCACGCCGCGCGCGCCGCGCGCGCGCGCGCGCGCGCGTGTGTGTGTGTGTGTGTGTGTGTTGTATGCGTGCGTGCGTGCATGCGCGCGCGCGCGTGTGTGTGTGTTTAGTACAGATGGTGCGCGCGCTCACGCTCACACACCTCAATCACACAGACCACGCTGACAAGGCCAAAGAAGGTTTCAACTGACATGCACACATACATTTTAACGGCCTCCCGCTCCCTTGTCTCTCCCCCCCCCCCCCCCCCCCCCACTCTCTCTCTCTCTCTGTCTCGCACACAGACAGAGTATGCACAAACAAACACATACTTTCACACACATACACATCCGCGCGCTATGCATGTACACACACACACACACACACACACACACACACACACACACACACACACACACACATGTCCACACACACACACACACATGTCCACACGCGCCTATGCACACACAAACATACGTCACACACGCGCGCGCGCATACACACACACACACACACACACACACCGCGCGCGCGCGCGCGCGCACACACACACAAGGAATTATGAAAACCTAATAAATTAATATCCATAGGAATCAACTAATAAAGGGAAACAATTATTTTGAGGTAAGGGAAATAACTGACATGAAAACATGATATCGTTTTGTGTATATTTATACGAATTAGATATTAATAATTATGCTTGTTTATAGTAATATAAAGTTTGAGAAAGCTGTGAGGATCACTATAAATTTCAAGGATAATAATAGTATTTTTTGTTAAAAATTAAAGTAATTACAAATATGTAAATGCACACCAAGAAATTTGCGGGTCACAAATTTTATATGAATGATTTGGATCGCTATACGTAAGTTGGCAATGATGACTTATATTTTCTATGCTTGATTGAACGTGATAGCATACACAGAACCCTGATTCTGAGCCAACGATTCGAGGGTACGGATTTAGCGTACTAGGCTAGGCCTAATTAACACAGCGATGAAATCACGAGGGAAAACAAGCGGACTAAGGCAGTCTACAAGAGAAAAGCTGCTGTGGACAGAGATGACGAAATGAGAATGTGTTGCATTTTCTTTAAGATGACAATGTTGTTTTTGACCATCAGATAAGTTTGAAGAAAGCCTCTGAGCCTGATGTTTTTTTAAAATAAAAATTCTAATCGATTTGAGTGGAAGAGAGAGCATATCAATGTTCTATACTCATGATAATTCAATCGATCTATGCTGCAATTCAGTTCAGTTCACCTTGTTTAAATGCCAGTCGATCACGAAGGGGTGCAGATACAGAACGGGTCCTACAATTCAAACCGTTTAACAACGAAAGATAAAAAACACACCCATGGTAAAACGACAGCATTCAAAAGAAAAGAAAAATGTGAACCATTCAGAAAAAAAAGAATCATAGTATGCAATACACACTTCAACAAATGAAAATGAATCACATAATGAAATTAAAGTTACTACAAAGATGAAACCAGTCACTTTGGTGTCGTGTTTTAACACCTAACACCTCGTTATCTTCTTTTTTTTTTTGATACCATCACTGGCAAGATGTTTTCAGTCGCAATCTTTCATACAACTTACCCCACCCCCCGATCCCTGTCCGTTACTACTTTTTTTTTTTTTTTTTTTAATTCATAACTTTGTCATTTTGGGAGAGAAGTAGGGAAGAACAATGTTAGAAGGGGGAGGAGAGGGGAAGTGGTGGTGATTGCGGCATTTTTGTTTCATGGGGCTGGTGGGTGTCTTTTTAGTGTCGGAGAAGGTATAGTGGGTTGGCACAATGAGCAGCGTAGATACTGTACCCCACACAAACCTCTTCTCAAGCGTGGTGACCTGATGAGACCTTTCACAGCGGTCACTGCACAAACAGTGTTTTAATTCAACCTAGGAACCGGAGTGCATAATAGATAGGCTGTTACCGTTTGTTATTTTGCACTATTTTTTGCATCTGAAAAAATGAACTCAACGAAAACGCAGTAGTTAACACTCTCTCTCTCTCTCTCTCTCTCTCTCTCTCTCTCTCTCTCTCTCTCTCTCTCTCTCTCTCCTTCAAGTTAGGCTACAGACCTGTATCCGTTTTATTTACTCTGTCGAAACCTTTCAAACAGCACATGCAAAAATCTCTCTCCTAGGACAAGGCTTGTTTCACCACAATCAATCTGGGTTTTATAAATACCATTCCTGCCACACAGCACTGACGAACCTAACTGGTAATTGGCTCTCCGATATAAATGACAGCAAGACTATCGGTGCTCTCTTCGTAGACTTTGCCAAAGGTTTTGATGCAAATGATCATATACTACTTTAAAAAAAAAAAAAAAAAAAAAAAAAGACCATAGGCCTACAGCGTGTTGAGCAATGCTTCAGCACTCATGTCATCATTTTCAAATAACAGAACTCAGCTTGATTTCAACAGTGGTCATAACTCTCATTTGCCTTTGAATTACGGTGTTCCCCCCAAATTGTGTGCTTTCAGGAACTGTTTTTATCTTTGACAGTTGAAACATAATTGGGACGATCGTTTGCACAGGTGGTTAACTGAAGAGGTCGGACCATAAGTTGTTGTCAATAACCATGCCCAGAACTTTATGTGTTTTGACTTCTTCAATTTTTACATCAGAAACAAATATGGGAAATAAATCAGCTGCATGTATTAACATTTTTCTCCTCTAATTACAGACATGCATTGAGTTTAGCGTTAAGAGACATGTGACTGATTTCCGTCCATTTGACCAGACTGTTTATATTTTCTGGTAGGTCGGATGTCAGAGCCTGCCAGAAACAGTGATTAGAATGCAGATTTATCATCGGCAAATCAGTAACTCACAGTCAAACTGGATGCAGAGCGAAGTCACTGATGTAAATTGAAAAAAGTAAGGGATCAAGAAAGGATCCCCGTGGTAAACCATATTTACCGTATGGCTGCAAGAGAGAGAGAGAGAGAGAGAGAGAGAGAGAGAGAGAGAGAGAGAGAGAGAGAGAGAGAGAGAGAGGAGAGAGAGAGAGATGCAGTGAAGTCATCGAGTAATATAAAAGAAGGAATGATTAATAGATTACAAAAATGACTGGGTGAGTTAACACCCCTCTCACCTTCATTCATTCATTTATGTATTTGTGAATTTATGTATTTATTTATCTATCCGTTAGGCCTAAGTTAGCTGTGTGAGGCAGAGTGAGGTGAGCATTTTCCCTTCTTTTTTGTGTGTGTGTCAGTTTGAGTTGCTGAGGTTGGATTGTTACTTGCCAGTTTATAAACTGCCATGAAGAAGACCTAAGGGGCCAAAATATTGTTATTCTTTTCGAATTGTCATATATATATATATATTATATATATATATATATATATATATATATATATATATATAGTATATTTCTAGAACACATTGTTATCATCATTATCATTATCATCATCATTTTCAAATTAAGAATGTTTCTAGCATGAAAATGTGATTCACAAAATTGCAGTGTTGAATTAAGATAGTAAAGATTTGAATACCTTTGGGTTAAATGCAGAATTTAAGGATGTTTAATGGCTTGATTACACACCAAAAGAAACAAAAGGTCAGCACTGGAAAAATAAGCTTCTCTCGTCTTCCTCAAGACTTCTTGTTGATAATCCATTCTACTCTCCCCACCTCATCTTCTTGATGTATGGATTAGCCACCCTTTATCCCTATCCCAAATTGTTGACTGACTCAAAGCAAAATAAAACAATAAATAACAAATAACTCTTGCTCCCATGAAGAAGTACGTTACGCGCCCATAACTCCAAACAATGGCTGCTTACAATACCAAATTGCCCAGCAGGAATACCAGCACAGAGCACACAGAACAAACAAGGAGATACTCCCGAAACAGGATGCTCCATGCTTGCTCATATATCCTATATCTGACACATGTACACAACAACAGCAGAAATGAAAGAGCACAAACTGACATTTATTTGAGACTGACACATTTTTTAAAACCTTGAACATAGTAAAACGAACGCGCAGACGAACAGAAACAAATACAGGTAACCTCGGTTTGATTGGAATGATAGGAAATCAGATGAGGCAGGGAATAGGAAACAATGAATAATGAATAAGTAGGATAGATCTTGTTCCAATAATAAGATAAAGAACACGCCCGTTTTTTTTTTGTTTTTTTTTGGTTGACATCTTTTGTTAGGTTCGCCATGGTGACCACACCAACGCACACTGTAAGAGCTATATTCGCCGCATTAGCCGCTGTGGCGAAACGTTAATCGATTGTTTTTAGCGTAGCTAGATTCGCAAGATGAGAGAGACAGTACGACCGGCGTGATAAAAGGGTGCATTTTGCGTACAAATTAAAAAAAAAAAAAAAAAAAAAAGAGAGAGAGAAAGAAAGAAAGAAAACAGAAAGTTCTCCAATTGCACTTTGCATGTACATAAAGTACTGCGAGTACTTTTCGTGTAAGAGACCAAATGGTATTCTTTTTTTTTCGTGTGAGAATAAGTGGTGTGCTATACCGGCATCACTGAACGGCCCCGGACTGATCCCCCCCCCCCCCCTCTGTGTGTGTGTGTGTGTGTGTGTGTGTGTGTGTGTGTGTGTGTGTGTGTGTGTGTGCTGGCACAGCTCTTGGCATTGTGATGATAATAAAGCGGTCCTTCATACGTGACGAGATCATCAGAATATTGTTAGTCATCCAGTTAATGACTGCCTTCAGCAGATGAGCTGCTAATTCTTGCGTTTTAAAGCAACCAGTCATCTTCAAAACATTTGCTGTAGCTCACATTCTTTATCTCACTTTCATTTTTATGATAAAAAAATGGGCTGTTGGTTGATCGG
>CM065723.1:80036353-80038853 GCA_033310375.1 Conus canariensis
TTGTTTGTTTCAGGAGCTTTTAAACATGTCATCCTCTCCCAGACCCATTACAAAAAAAAATGTTTTAAACTGAATGCACCAAACCTAAAAAATGCACTTTTGGGGGGGGGAGGGGGGAGTAAGAAAAATATCATCATAGAAATACTTCATCAGGAATTTTTCCACTGGGTTTTAGAGGCAATGTCCATTAACTATGTACTGCCTGGTATTGCTTATTAATGCTTTTGTCTAGTCTGAAAAAAAAGGAAAAAAAAGAAAAAAAAAGGGCTGTCATTCCCACACCTCCTTCGTTCTCCTGCTGGACATAATAATGGTCCCCAATCTTGAATTAGTTAGTTGCAAAGTGAGGTGACTGCAGGCAGAAATCTAAACAAATCTTAGATTTTCATAAAAAAGTATTATACCCACCTGACATGAACAAACGAATTACAAGACAAAACACAACACATTTCAACCTCTTGGGTCTTCTTCAGGCAAGATAAACGACACAACAATGAAAATGGAGAATGAGCAAACACTTATCACATCAAATTGATTGAATTAGCTGTGCATGTCTGCTGCAGGCAGTGGAGGAGCAGAAGAAGAAGGAGATGAAGAAGTACACTGTGAAGCCTCCCAAAGATCTGCGCAGCAAGTTCATTCTGAAGATGGAGGCTCGCAAGGTGGCTGAAGAGAAGGCTGCTGAGGACAAGAGAAAGGCTGAAGAAGAGCAGAGATTGCTGGTTAGTGCTTGACTGCATAGTCCTTTGTGTGTGGGTGGGACTGGGTGGAGAGATTGCTGGTTAGTGCTTGACTGCATAGTCCTTTGTGTGTGGGTGGGGCAGGGTTGAAAGATTGCTGGTTAGTGCTTGACTGCATAGTCCTTTGTGTGTGGGTGGGACTGGGTGGAGAGATTGCTGGTTAGTGCTTGACTGCATAGTCCTTTGTGTGTGGGTGGGGCAGGGTTGGGAGAGTCAGGGAGAGGAGGAGTGGTAGATGAGGAGGGAGGGGAGGTGGACTGGAGAGGGAGGGTAGGGAGTAGGAGAGTGGGGTTATAGGGAATTTATGATGAAGAGATATGGCTGCTATGCTATGAATGGCTGACAAAAAATTTAAAAAATCAGAAAGCAGATGTGCTGAAGCAATATCTGTGCTGTGATCATTGTGCTGTGAAAAGTGTCAAGATCTATGTTGATAATGTTCAAGAGATGAAACTGTCTTCTGTGATTCTTATCTATCATTTTCTCAACGTTCATACAGTCCTCAAGGGTTTGGAAAAGGTCCGACAAACTAATGTACCCTTTCTATGGCCTTAAAAGTCTGTAACAAGCGAGGAGTTGTAAAAGTTTGTAATTTGACATTGACCCATTTAATAAAAAAGATTTTGTTATAGTTGGAAGTGAGTTCTTTTCCTAGCAGGGAGTCAAAGATGAATTCTAAAACTTTTTGTTTATGTAGCATTACTTAGGAAATTGGATTGTCCTTTAGCAGCATCATGCTGAATGAATTCTGTGTCTACTTATTTTAATGGAGAGCCCCTGTCCTTGAATAAAAGAAAGGTTATATACAAGTTTTTGTGGTTAGAGTGACTTACATGCATTCTGTGGTTTATATTGAGTTCAGAGTTATAGTCCAATTGTGCTTTAAAAGTTTGTGAAAATGTGTGCCCTATTTTGAGCACAAACCTTGATGGTTTGTTTGGGACCTGAGGAGGTATGCTCGTAATATTGGGTGGATGAAACTGGATTGCTGTGGTTCTAGTCTTCCATTGTGTGGTTATAGTCTTCCATTGTCATGGTACTAGTCTTCCATTGTGTGGTTATGGTCTTCCATTGTCATGGTACTAGTCTTCCATTGTGTGGTTATAGTCTTCCATTGTCATGGTACTAGTCTTCCATTGTGTGGTTTTAGTCTTCCATTGTCATGGTACTAGACTTCCATTGTGTGGTTTTAGTCTTCCATTGTCATGGTACTAGTCTTCCATTGTATGGTTATAGTCTTCCATTGTCATGGTACTAGTCTTCCATTGTGTGGTTTTAGTCTTCCATTGTCATGGTACTAGTCTTCCATTGTGTGGTTTTAGTCTTCCATTGTCAGGGTACTAGTTTTCTATTGTGTTGTTTTAGTCTTCCAAGTTGTGGTTCTAGTCTTCTATTGTTTTGGTTTAGTTTTCCAAGTTGTGGTTCTAGTTTTCTATTGTGTTGTTTTAGTCTTCCATGTTGTGGTTCTAGTTTTCTATTGTGTTGTTTTAGTCTTCCAAGTTGTGGTTCTAGTCTTCTATTGTGTTGTTTTAGTTTTCCATTGTGTGGCTCTAGCTTTCTATTGTGTTGTTTTAGTCTTCCAAGTTGTGGTTCTAGTCTTCTATTGTGTTGTTTTAGTTTTCCATTGTGTGGTTCTTGTCTCCAACTGTGTGGTGCAAGTTCTGCATAGTGTGGTTTAGTCTTCCATTATGTGGCTCTCTTCTCCCCAGTCTGAGCCCATAGCACAAACAATGACTCTGGGTAAGAGCCTGCTAGGAGTA
>CM065723.1:80043853-80051353 GCA_033310375.1 Conus canariensis
ATGGATTCCACCAGGCAGTGTTTGAGCTAGGTACAGCACTTGATGATGCCAGAAACCACCCAGTTCACACTAGGTTCATTCCTTGAGGGATGCAGAGAATCTCGATGGTAGGAGGGAAATTGTAGTGAAATACCAGTACTGCCTGAATGACAACTGCCCAGATTATAAGAGATGGACAAAGCAAGGCATCATTTTCATGTATTAACTCTTACTAGTTCGGACACTTTAGTGCTCATTTTTAAACGGAATAGACATTTGAAAGTTCGCTAATTAAAAAATGAAGATTATGCATGAAAATATGTCATATATCAGAATGTAGGTAAATGTCTCTAGATTTTGAATTTGTAAAGAGGTCAGCAGAATCAGACCACATAAAATGCTTGCAATTACTGAAACAGTAAGAACAGAAAAATAACAATGGCCTGGCATTACATGCAGACATTCCATAACTGATGAATGAACTGGCAACACTAAAAGCAAAAGACTGTGTCTTTTATTGTTCTCATCGTCAGAGTCATTTTTGGTCAGACTTTGAACTTTTCTCATTGGTCTTGAAGGGAACCAGTTTCTGTACTCATCCTGACAGAAATCTGATGGTCACAGTCTTTTGTGAGAAAGAGAGGATGCTGTGCTGAACTTACTGCATGGATTGCGTTGTGTTTTCAGTGACTGACCTGGTTATGGTCAAAGAATACTACCGGCACAGGGAAGACAAACTGTACAGTCGCATTCACAATCATCGCAGTGGCTGGATCACAGAGCATTTCTATGAGGGTCGCTCCCACTGCCTGAAAGGTTTGTGACTAAAAGACTGGAACCTCTCCATAATGACTGTTGGAAATCCGTAGAAATTGAGTATGAAATGGGAAGGAGTCTTAGGTAAAAGGTAAATCTAATGTGGGTTGAGAGAAAAATGTTCCAGATGAAAGTATGTGTAAGGGAGAGAGTCTTAATGTGAAGGTCTTTATTGATAGCTTTTGTTGTAAGAGTATTTCCTCTCGGTGGCTTGTCGTAGTATGCACATTACTGCCATGTAGAACCTGTCAGCCCTTTAAAGTCTGAGTTGAAATCTAAGCTTAGTAGACCATGTTAGTCTTACATATGAAAATCTGCATTGAATAAGTTCACCTTCATATCAATACCATCATAAGATATTTTGCTATGTCATGCATATGTCAAATTCTCTCTCTTTCCCTCTCCCTTTCTCTCTATCTGTCTGTCTATTTACCTATCTATGTCTGTCTGTCTATCTGTCTGTCTGTCTGCCTGTCTGTCTGTCCCTCTATTTTTCTATCTATCTATCTATCTATTCTAACTATCCATCCAATCTATTTATCTATCTGTCTCTCTCTCTATTTTCTATCAGTTTGTCTGTCTGCCTGTCTGCATGTTTTTCTTTCTTAGATCACCTTGATATTGTTATTATCATGAGATTTTTTGGTTATTATATGTACATTTATAATCATCCATCCATCAGTTTATCAATCTATGTATTAGTCTATCCAACCATCCATGCTGTCTGTCCATCCGTCTGTCTGTCAGTCTATCTGTCTGTGTATGCATCTGTCTGTCTTTTATCTATCTGTCTGTTGATCTATCAATCTATCTATCTACCTACCTGCCTGCCTGCCGATCTACCTAACTACCTACCTACCTACCTACCTACCTACCTACCTGCTTACCTACCTACCTACCTACCTACCTACCTACCTACTACCTATCTATCTATCTATCTATCCATCCATCCATCCTTCTATCCAATCTATCTATCTACCTATCTGTCTCTATCCATCCATTCATCCATCCATCCATCCAATCTATCTGTCTATCTGTTTATGATCTTTCACCCAAACAGAGCACCAGTACAGAGCCAGTGCGCCAGGTGCAGAGAACGAGAGGACAATGGTGTTCTTCAACGTGGCCAGAGTGGACGGCCTGGTCAAGAGGGTAGAGACGCCCACAGAAATGACGGAGCACTACATCGACCGCGACGATTTTCTCTACTACAAACATGTCGTCTTTGGCAAACGGCCGAAAAAGTTTGGACCGCAGGATGGGGAGACTGTTGTTAATCCTCGACCCATTGTGGTAAGTCATGGTCTTTGTTTTGTGCATCTTTTATCAAGGTTATGTTTGATTGTGAGTGCTTGTGTGTATGTGTGCGTGCTTGTGTGCGTGTGTGTGTGTGTGTGTGTGTGTGTGTGTGTGTGTGTGTGTGTGTGTGTGTGTGTGTGTGTGTGTGTGTGTGTGTGTGTGTGTGTGTGTGTGTGTGTGTGTGTGTGTGTGGTGTGGTGTGTGGCGTGCGCGCGTGTGTGTGTGTGTGTGTGTGTGTGTGTGTATGTGTGTGGTGTGTGTGTGTGTGTGTGTGGTGTGTGTTGTAGGATGGTGGAAGGAGTGAGGGAGGCTGAGGGTGGTGAGAGAGAATGTTCAAGAAAGGGATTTATGGTTAAAAGTATAATGAGAGTGAGAGAAAGAAGAAAGG
This sequence comes from Conus canariensis, assembly GCA_033310375.1. NCBI lineage: Eukaryota > Metazoa > Mollusca > Gastropoda > Neogastropoda > Conidae > Conus > Conus canariensis. The sequence continues at coordinate 80,046,336 of CM065723.1, forward strand.
ACAGAAAGAATCATAGAAAACTCCATGAGCATGACCATGTGAGTCGTGTAACTTCACATGATGGGAGCACGAAAAATTACAGGGAAGTAACCCACATGCAGCAGTAAAAATGAAAAGCTCAGTAGTGTCCCTTAGACCAGGACATTTGTTTTGTTTTTGTTTTGATTTGGTGTGTTAAATGTTTGTTTTGTTTTAGTTAAGCAGCCATGATAATGATAAATAGAACAATGGCAATAGGTCTGCTAAAAGAGGATGCTTCAACACTGACATATTTGACTGAAAAAAAAACAAAACCAAGTTGTACTTCAGAGTCTAACATCAGATTCCCCACCCACTGCACCGCTAGCACCAGTAAAGAAGTGAAACTGGACACAAAATAGTTTGAAAAGAAAACAGCTTCCTCTGGTGCTTTACTGAAGACTGAACAAGGAAAAACTGTGAGCTTAACGAGAACAGTTTGAAAGGGAAGAGTTGCTCTCACAAAGTTGACAAATTTTTCTCTCTTTTTTTTTCTTCTTGTTTTCTTTCTTTTTCTTCTCTTCTCTCTCTCTCTCTCTCTCTCTCTCTCTCTCTCTCTCTCTCTCTCTTTTGCCTGAAGTAAAGTATCAGATCAAACTGTTTTGTTCTCTGTTTCACTTCTTAATTTGAACAGAGTGAAAAGCCTAAGATGGAGCTGATAGCTGATACAAGACTTTTGTTAAGTTTGTAGAACTTCTCTCTTTGTCTCTGTTTTGTCTGTCTGTCTGTCTGTCTGTCTGTCTCTCTGTGTCTGTGTCTGTCTGTCTCTTTCTCTCTCTGTGTCTTTCTCAACAAAACAGCTGCCATAGGGCTGTGGTTGACATCCTCAACCATTAACTAGTTGGCAGTGACTGAGCCCCACCCAGAGATCAGTATGTAATATGCATGAATACGAACAAGACACGAACCATGCAGTTGAGTTTCATCCACTGAAAGGATATATCTGCAAGGGTGTTGCTCAAATTTTCTGACCAGCACTGCAGGTGTGTGCATTTCTCAGGCCTGGTTGATACCAAGAAAGTGTGTAGCTGTCACATAGCCTCAGAACAAAATGGACCTTCATATGGCCATCCCTATCATCTTAGCTGACCGTCCTTTAAAAAGATGAGGATTCCGTTGCTCCTCAAAAGCTGCTCTTGTGGTGACCTCCTTTTTGATTTCCTCTCCATGTCCACAGCCTGGATGAGGTTGTGTCAACATGTAAAGAGTTGGCAAGTTGATGTGGACTATTGCTGGACTGGCATGGTGGCAGTTTTCACAGGATGGAGACACTGTCTCAGGCTGGTTCACAACCAGACATCTATTGTTGAGGTAGAAGGCTTTGAAGACACTATCTTATGTATGTGAGAGCAGAGCCGGCACCACTGACCATCTCCATGAGACCCAGCCGCAGTACAGCATCTCCTTTGGCGGGTGCCCCATGATGTTCAGATTTTTGTGCTCCATGTGCATTACTTACACATAGACTGGACAGCATTACCCAGATGTGGCTGTGCAGGGGGAGTTGATGCTGGCACTGTGGGAGCACTGCTACTACACATAGACTGGACAGCATTACCCAGATGTGGCTGTGTAGGGGGAGTTTACCCTGGCACTGTGGGAGCACTGCTACTACACATAGACTGGACAGCATTACCCAGATGTGGCTGTGTAGGGGGAGTTTACCCTGGCACTGTGGGAGCACTGCTACTACACATAGACTGGACAGCATTACCCAGATGTGGCTGTGCAGGGGGAGTTATGCCTGGCACTGTGGGAGCACTGCTACTACACATAGACTGGACAGCATTACCTAGATGTGGCTGTGCAGGGGGAGTTTACCCTGGCACTGTGGGAGCACTGCTACTACACATAGACTGGACAGCATTACCCAGATGTGGCTGTGCAGGGGGAGTTTGATGCTGGCACTGTGGGAGCACTGCTACTACACATAGACTGGACAGCATTACCCAGATGTGGCTGTGCAGGGGGAGTTGATGCTGGCACTGTGGGAGCACTGCTACTACACATAGACTGGACAGCATTACCCAGATGTGGCTGTGCAGGGGGAGTTGTGCTGGCACTGTGGGAGCACTGCTACTACACATAGACTGGACAGCATTACCCAGATGTGGCTGTGCAGGGGGAGTTGATGCTGGCACTGTGGGAGCACTGCTACTACACATAGACTGGACAGCATTACCCAGATGTGGCTGTGCAGGGGGAGTTGATGCTGGCACTGTGGGAGCACTGCTACTACACATAGACTGGACAGCATTACCCAGATGTGGCTGTGCAGGGGGAGTTTATCCCTGGCACTGTGGGAGCACTGCTACTACACATAGACTGGACAGCATTACCCAGATGTGGCTGTGCAGGGGGAGTTGATGCTGGCACTGTGGGAGCACTGCTACTACACATAGACTGGACAGCATTACCCAGATGTGGCTGTGCAGGGGGAGTTTACCTGGCACTGTGGGAGCACTGCTACTACACATAGACTGGACAGCATTACCCAGATGTGGCTGTGCAGGGGGAGTTTACCCTGGCACTGTGGGAGCACTACCACTCAGAGGGCAGGGAAGATGGGACAGAAAAAGTGTCACACAGACTTCAAGGATTCTGTGTTTGTGTCTTTGAGGCCTTGTTGCTGGCACTATACAATACAAAAGATAGAATAAGTTTATAGTCTCAAGCCTGACTGAATCTTCAGGATGAGTGTCTCACTTCAAACAACAACATACGGTCTGTTGGTGGGAGTGACACAGCGATTCTTGGAGGAACACTCAACCTTGCTTTAACACTTCCCTGTGACCTGTAGTGTCTTCAGTGCACGTATTGAACCCAAACAGGCACTATTTTAACACTGCTAGGTGACACAGCAGCAGTGCAGGCTGTCCTCTGATGTGTTGCCTCAAGGCCGACTAACACTGAAAACACCCAGTGAACTACTGGTATTGGGTATCTAACAGCGAGTAAGCGGAGATAAGTGCTGGTAGCTCTTGGAGAAGATGGGATGTGTCTTGTCTCTGTCTGCCTCTCTGTCTGCCTCTCTGTCTGTCTCTCTGTCTGCCTCTCTGTCTGCCACTCTGTCTGCCTCTCTGTCTGCCTCTCTGTCTGCCTCTCTGTCTGCCTCTCTTTATTTCCTTTGGTCATGAAGGTATGAAACTGGTACTGCCAAATTAAAAGTCTATTCTCTCTCCCCCTGCCTTCTTTCTTGTGTCTGTTAGCCTTTGTCGTGCATCTTCTCCATGTCCCCCCCCCCCTTCCCTTCCCTTCCACCACCCCACCCCACACACTCTCCTCTCTCAATTCTAGTCACTCTTCACCCTCTGTCCCTCCATCTCTCCTTTATCTCTGTCTCTCATTTCTTTTCACTCCTGTCTGCTTTCCAGTTCTCCTCTAATTTTCACCCTTCCCTTTTCCCCAAGCCTTTTCAAGCAGTCAGTCAGCATTCTCCTGTGTCTTTCTCTTCTGTGGCTAATCATTATGGCCAGAGCTCCAGGATATTGCCTGCATGTCTGGGGGCAGGCGGTGGCACACAGGCAGATCATGCAGATACAGTGATCTAAAGTTGTGTCATTCCAGTGTCAGAACAACCCTAATCTCAGCATTGGACTGGATCACCGGTGTCTTGCTTGAAGCGCAGAAGGAAGGGGATATTTGTGGAATGAAAGAGAACAAGTAGAAATAGACCTCCCCACTTCATCCCCCCCCCCTATGCTTCCAACAGGAACAATGACAAAATAAAACAAAGCACACAGAAGAACAAACTGAAAAAAAGGGAACAGTAGATTGAACAAAGAACAAACACAAAATCAGACAACCAACTATCCAGTCAGTCAGCCAGCCAACCAGTGTGTGTGTGTGTGTGTGTGTGTGTGTGTGTGGGGTGTGTGTTGTGTGTGTGTTTGTTGTGGGCAGTCAACCAGCCAACCAGTGTGTGTGTGTGTGTGTGTGTGTGTGTGTTGTGTGTGGTGTGTGTGTATGTGTGTGTGTGTGTGTGTGTGTGTGTGTGTGTTGTGTGTGTGTGTGTTGTGCGTGCGTGCGTGCGTGTGTGCGCACCAGCATGCGTACATCCGTGTGTGCATGCATGAGTGCTTGCAAGCGTACATGCCTGCGTCTATGTATGTGAGTCAGCCAGCCAGCATCATTTCTATTGGTGAGATACAAACTCCTGATGAATTGGTCACGACTCCTGAAGTAATGGTCACAAAATTTTAGCAACAGTCTGAGAGGCGCATCCATTAGGTAGATGAAACTTGATTGTGTTCTTCCAATTTTCCCCATCGAGTCCATCGCACACTCAGCACGAGGGATGAGGCGGTCTGGCCATGAAATCCCACAAACAAATGCCTCTCATGGGAATTGAACCATGAACTCTCAGCCCACAAATACGTAATGCTGACCACTGTGGCACCACAGTGGCTGGTAAAAACTTTCGTATTCAGAAATCACACAAGACAAAATTTAATGATGATGTATGATCTGATAATTAATTTTTGTTCCCAGTTTTGTGTGTGTGTGTGTGTGTGTATGTGTGTGTGTGTGTGTGTGTGTGTGTGTGTGTGTGTGTGTGTGTGTGTGTGTGTGTGTGTGTGCGCGCTTATGCATGTGCCCATGTATGTATATATTTATATGACACCCTGCTCATGTGTCTCAAGACAATCTCTTTTGTTGTAATGTTTAACTGGCATTCACACTGAAAATGAGTTTTAGAACATACCCCCCCCCCCCCCATCCCCATCCCCATCCAGTTATCCTTGCAGACTTAGGTTGCTGGTCACTGTGACCTGGCCTTCACCTCTAAACAGAATTTCTATTGGCTGACACTGGCAATGCCTCCCTTCCTCCTCTCCCACCTTCTCCTTCCTCTTCCCTCCCCCTCCCCCACAAACTCCCCCCCCCCCCCCCCCCACTTCTTAGCCACCTCCCTTTAGCGTTGAACACCTCAGCATCCAATCCCCAGTTGTCTCCCTTCCTCTCGCTTTGTGTCAGGACACCTAATTTTGTGTCCTCTC
>CM065723.1:80058853-80061353 GCA_033310375.1 Conus canariensis
TGAATCAGTCTGATGCATGCTATGACGAGCATAAAACTAGACAAGTAAACGCTGGCTAGAAATTATGTCTTTGTTTCCTCATGAGAACGACGGTTACTGGACTTCTTTATTGCCGTTCTAAATGTGTCAGAAGGAAAAAGTTCTTGCTTTACAATCTGGAGTTTTGTAATGTATGGAACATGTCTTGTTTCCCTACAAAAGCAACAGCTTCTGGACTTGTTTATTACCTAAAGATATTGTTGTTAAACAGAGTTCCGTAATGTATAGAATACACGTGCAACTGAGTCTAAGTTCGATGATGTTTGTAAACTTGTAGTAAACATCTCTTGGGTGTTCTGTGATGGGAATGATGATGCTGACAAGAACTCACTGTACTGTGACACACATGACCAGGGGTGATGGTGGTGCTGTGGCAGGAGACTCAGGAGCTGCAGAAGAAGCAGGCATGGTACCAGCAGAACCAGGTGTCCATGTCCAAGGACGATGAGGAGGACTATCTCAATTACTGCAGTGAGGCGATGTTCCGCATCCACATCCTGGAGCTGCGCCTCAACAGGTGAGTCCCTGTCCTTACATGGTTGAGTTTTGCTGTCTTTGAGAGAAAAAAAAAGATGCTTCTCACAAGGCTATGAATACTGGAAAGACGTGCTCAAATGTTCGTGGAGGCATAGGTGAGAAGTCTGGATGGAGACAGCTATTTGAAGATTCAATCATCAGCCTTCCATAAGAACATGCTACGGTATGTAGTGAATTTAACCATTTCTGTCAGTGCACCAGACCAAGAACAAAATCTGTAGGCAACAATTTTGGACCTCACTTGCTCCTGTGAATATACTACAGCAGATCAGCTCCTGTCATATCTTTCTGCATTTAGCAGGTTATGTTACATTTGTAGCTGTAGGTCTTTGGGACACTGTGGCAGACGTTTGAGCAGTGGCGATCTCCACCACCCCCTGTTTTCAATCATGTGCAGCAGTAGGTCTTTGGGACACTGTGGCAGACGTTTGAGCGGTGGCGATCTCCACCCCCCCCCCCCCCCCCCTGTTTTCAGTCATGTGCAGCAGTGGGGTAGAGGTAGAGTAAGCAGTCCAGCCCTTTATGTTATTCTGTGCAGGACTTCTTTGTCTACGTCTGAAACCTCCACTGTCCACTGTATTGTGTGGAATGGCCTCAGACAGGGTGTGATGGCAAGATACATGTCTGCATCAGGCAGGCTTGATAGCCGCCAGGACGGTTCTTGACTGGAAGCCTACATGCTGACCTGCCCGATGCAGTCATGAGGTTCACGTTCTTTGTCGGAGTCAATTTCTCACATCCCTAAAGAAAGACAAATGTGATAATGACTTGCAGACTTTTAAATCCACTTGGAAGGCGGTGGTAGACCTGGTCTTTCAGAGTACAGGCATTCCTTTGTGTTGGCCCTTGTCCTCTGTGCCTCCTAGTGGTATTGCTCCCATGCCTGCTCATTCCAGCTACCCTGAACACATCTGCACCCAGATTTGCGCCGTCACAACCATAGTACCGGCAGTCCACAGGGAGAAAACAGTATCAGGTCACCATGAGGCAACCGAGTAGAGGAGACACGGCACTGCTGCCGAGTCACTTTGGTGGTATTCTGCGGTGGTGCCATTTCTGAGCCACGCACTTAAGACACCACCTACTACGTCCTGAACTGATGGCAACGATTTGTTAGTTGCAGAGATGACGAGTGTAGGCATCCCCCTCCAGTGGGCGCCACCATGTCCATTGAATGACAGTCCTCATAACATTGCCAGTACCAACAATTTGACGAACTCACCATGGAAATGGAGGGGGAACTGAACAGGGCATGAATGACGAGAAACTTAGGGACTTAGAAAAATGATGGTCATGGTTATAAGGATGATGAAGGTGGTGATTCTGAGTTCCTTCGTGGACAGAGACTACTGAATAAGGCTGCACTCAAAGTTTCCTTCCATAATGTATCCCAGTATCAACTAGGCCTGAGAGACGCAGGCACTTGTAGCGCTGATCAGGAAATCCTAGCATCAGTCTCACAGATGCATCCATTAAAGGTGTAGGAAAGTCACCTGTGTAGTTGTAGTATTCCCATATGACTTGTAGCGCTGATCAGGAAATCCTAGCATCAGTCTCACAGATGCATCCATTAAAGGTGTACGAAAGTCACCTGTGTAGTTGTAGTATTCCCATATGAGCCCATACCTCTCTCAACTCTGGATAGGAGAAGAAAAAATCCCAAAGAAATGCACTCTGAAAATGGGAATCAAACTCACAATCTCCCAGCCCACAAATGCATGATGTTTAACCACTGCACCACGGTAGCTGGCGATGTTGAGTCTTTGTCACTGGGTTATGGAAACATGGAGTTGCTCTGTGTATCTGGGTACTTGGAGAGGAAACGGGTAACGCCAAATGCTTCTGCTCTCTAGAACACCTGAATGGAGAGAGCGTGCTCAGCAACACCAAAGCTGTAAACGTGTTTGCCTCAGCATCCCCTCAG
>CM065723.1:80066353-80068853 GCA_033310375.1 Conus canariensis
ACCCAGATCGTGCTGTACAGACACAGCACTGGCAGCTCACAGAGCGATCATTACCAGATCGTCATGAGGCGACCCACTGGATATGGATGAAAGAATAAACCGTCATATGTAGTCCACCAAACGCTAGATACAGTAAAACGCTAAAAGTAATAGGCCCCAAACGCCAGAAATGGGTAAAAGGCAAACATTTATCGTCTGCCAAATCCACGACAAGAAGAGGGAGGTTATTGTCCACTTAACGCCAGCTATGTGCAAAAGCAATAGTTCTCGTTAACCAAATCCACATGTAAACAAAATTCAAACTTTCATGGTCAACTAATCTGACATGTGCGAAAAGCAATTTTAATCATCACAGACGCCAGATACGGCAAAAATGGAGCAGTCATTGCTCAGCAAATCCCTGATAATTATGGGCAAACAGCAACCAGTGATCGTCCACCACACGCCAGAAATGGGAAAAGCAAACACTCATCGTCCACCAAAGGCCAGATTCGGGCGAATAGCAAACACTCTTTGTCACCTAAAGGCCACATATGGGCGAATAATAAGCACTCACTGTCCACCAAAAACCAGATAAGGGCGAAAAGCAAACACTCATCATCCACCAGATAGGCAACACAGATATCGCCAGGCAGAAGGAAAGCAAAATCATATCACCAAGGCAGATGGCAATACAACATCTCACCAAAGGCCAGATATGGGCGAAAAGCAAACACTCATCTCCACCAAAGGCCAGATATGGGCGAAAGCAAACAGTCATCATCCACCAAAGCCAATATGGCAAACAAACACTCGTCCACCAAAGGCCAGATATGGCGAAAAGCAAACACTCATCGTCCACCAAAGGCCAGATATGGCGAACAGCAAACACTCATCGTCACCAAGGGCAGATGTAGGCGAACAGCAAACACTCATCGTCCACCTAAGGCCAGATATGGGCGAAAAGCAAACACATCGTCCACCAAAGGCCAGATATGGGCGAACAGCAACACTCATCGTCCACCAAAGGCCAGATATGGGCGAACAGCAAACACACATCGTTCCCTAAGGGCCAGATGTGGGCGAATAGTAAACACGAATCGTCCACTGAGGACTACACAAGGGCAAAAATCACGCAGTCATCGTCTACCAAACGCCAGAGTTGGACAAACGCCAAACATCGTCCCTCACCATTGAGATATGAGCAAACACTGAGGCAAGCAGTCGTGATCTCGGTCAAAATGGGCTCACTGGTTGAGGGGGGAAAACAGGCAGTCATCACCCCAGCATGGTGGATAGGGGAAGAAAGCACCGTGATGCAATCATTGATCGTCAGCGGGGCACGGGTGTCTACATAATGAGCTATAATGAGCGAAAAACACCGTTATGTGACCTCCATGCATGTAACAGCGCTTTAAATGAAACGAATTAACGCATAGAGCCCCCCTACATAGTAATTGCATTAAAAGAAGAAGAAGAAGTAGAAGAAGAAGTAGAAGAAGAGGTAGAAGAAGAAGAAGAAGGAGGAGGAGGAGGAGGAGGAGGAGAAGAAGAAGGAGAAGGAGAAGAAGAAAAAGAGAGAGAAGTTGAAGCTTGTTAAAGCTGGTGTAAGTTTGAAAGTTCTGTGAAGTCTGGCAATTTTCCACGGCGGAAGATCCAGCAGACACCGTGCTTTGTCAGGCATCAGAGGCGGTGTGACGTCACGCCTGCCAACGGTGTCCATCAGTCAAAGAAAGCAGGTCCTACACACTGTTGAACTGTGGTGAGGGAAAAGGTTGGCGATGCTCTGCAAATAACCAGATACCTTGGTTCTGTGGGGTTATTTCCCGCCCTTCCCCCACCTTTCGTGTTCTCCCTACACACACACACACACACACACACACACACACACACACACACACACACACACACACACACACACACACTCACACACACGCACATATACACATACACCTCTTCACCCATGCAGTCATACAGTCACTTTCTCCCTCCCACGTCTAATATGAATCTTAATGAAAAGACGTTAATTAAACTGAAGAAGAAGAAGAAGAAGAAGAAGAAGAAGAAGAAGAACAACAACAACACACACACACACACACACACACACACACACACACACACACACACACACACACACACACACACACACACACACACGCACACACACACACAACCCTCCCCAAAAAGGTTTCCAAATCGTCTCAGACTTCCAATCTTTAATGGATTACCTGACAATTTTCTCCACCTAGCCTTCTCCCTCCACCCACCCCCCCCCACCCCCCAAGGAAAATAAAATGCGAAGTCAGAGTCTTGGTATTTACATTAATCAGCTTTTGTTTCGATCCTGTGTAAACTCAACATTCTTGTGTAAGCTGATAAGGCGCTTGTGTATTTCTGGATTTTTTCTTCGATCAGAGGAACCGAACCAGGAATTGAAATTTGCTGACAAGCACGATACCTAGCAATAATAAAATCACATGCCGACCTTTAAAAAAAAAAAGAGATTACAGCGACGATCCAA
>CM065723.1:80073853-80093853 GCA_033310375.1 Conus canariensis
TGGTGCTGTGCTGTGTTGCACTGTGTGTTGTTTTGTATTGTATGGTGCCTGTGCTGTGTTATGCACTGTTGCATGTGTTTTGTATTGTATGGTGCTGTGCTGTGTTGCACTGTGTTGTTTTGTATTGTATGGTGTGTGCTGTGTTGCACTGTGTTGTTTTGTATTGTATGGTGCTGTGCTGTGTTGCACTGTGTTGTTTTGTATTGTATGGTGCTGTTGTGGCACTGTTTGTGTTGGCACTGTGTTTTTGTTTTGTAGTTGTATGGTGCTGTTGCATTGTGTGTGTCTGCACCTGTGTTGTTTTGTATTGTATGGTGCTGTGCTGTGTTGCACTGTGTTGTTTTGTATTGTATGGTGTTGTGCTGTGTTGCACTGTGTTGTTTTGTATTGTATGGTGCTTGTGCTGTGTTGCGACTGTGTTGTTTTGTATTGTATGGTGCTGTGCTGTGTTGCACTGTGTTGTTTTGTATTGTATGGTGTTGTGCTGTGTTGCACTGTGTTGTTTTGTATTGTATGGTGCTGTGGTGTGTGTTGCACTGTGTTGTTTTTGTATTGTATGGTGCTGTGCTGTGTTGCACTGTGTTGTTTTGTATTGTATGGTGCTGTGCTGTGTTGCACTGTGTTGTTTTGTATGTATGGTGCTGTGCTGTGTTGCACTGTGTTGTTTTGTATTGTATGGTGCTGTGCTGTGTTGCACTGTGTTGTTTTGTATTGTATGGTGCTGTGCTGTGTTGCACTGTGTTGTTTTGTATTGTATGGTGCTGTGCTGTGTTGCACTGTGTTGTTTTTGTCTTGTATTGTTTGTATTTGGTGTTGTGCTTGTTGCACTGTGTTGTTTGTAGTGTATGTGTGTGCTGTGTGCACTGTGTTTTGTTGATTGTTTGTATCCGTTTTGTGTTTGTGCTGTTGTTTGCACTTGTTTGTATTGTATCGTATTGTGTGTGCTTTGTTGCACTGTATTGTATTGTATGTATTGTGTGTGTGCTTTGTTGCACGTATTGTATTGTTGTATCGTATTGTGTTGTGCTTTGTTGCACTGTTTTGTATTGTTTGTTTGTTTGTTGTATTGTATCGTATTGTGTTGGCTTTGTTGCCACTGTATTGTTTTGTATTGTATCGTATTGTATTGTGCTTTGTTGCACTGTTTGTTTTGTAATTGTGTTGTGCTATGTTGCACTTGTTGTTTTGTATTGTATCGTATTTGGTGTTGGTTTTGCTTTGTATTTTTTTTTTTTTTTTGTCTTACTTGTTATTTTTTTTTTTTTTGATGTTTTTTGTATTGTGTTGTGCTATGTTGCACTGTGTTGTTTTGTATGGTATCGTATTGTGCTTTGTTGCACTGTATTGTTTTGCATTGTGTTTTGCTGTGTTGCACTGTATTTTGTATTGTATTGTATCGTATTGTTTTGTATTGTATCGTATTGTGCTGTGCGTTGCTGCCCCTGTATTTTTTGTATTGTATTGCTTCGTATTGTGTTGTGCCGTGTTGCACTGTATTTTGTATTGTATTGTATCGTATTGTGTTGTGCTTTGTTGCACTATATTGTATTGCTTTGTATCGTGTTGCACAGTATTGTTGAATGTCACCGTCATAACATATTTCTCTACGTAAAATTCGGATTGCTCCCCCCTTAGTGCGGAGCCATAAACATTTTTTTTTCTTTTTAATTTGTTTGCAAACATGTTAGTCTACCTACTAAAACGAATCTATTTGAGATTTTTGCATAGTACATTTTTGTTGTTGTTGCCGTTGGTTGTTTTACGTCCGGCAAGAGCATGATTACAGTGGCGTAGGGAGATGTCAAAGTCAAGGACAGCAGGGCGAGGGGTGTACTAGATAGGATGGAGGGTGGGGGGTTGGGATGGGGGCAAGATTGATGCCGGGAGACGGAAGCATTTTAATGTGGAATCGAAACGAAATGTTGTTACCCTAGAAACGAAACTTCAAAGGACATTCAACAGAGACTGGGTTGTCTCCCCTAGCGGAGTGTGTTGACTCCACGAGGTTACTTCAAAAGCACCGACAGCGCAGAGTGCTGGGCTATTTGCCCCCCCCCCCCCCAACCCCCCACCCCCGCCTTCATCCCCATCTCCTCTTCCTCCTCTTTACCCTTCTTCATTTTTTCTGGATTATTTTAGAGCTTGGTCATTTCAATGGGGAGAAGAGGCAGAGACATCCTCCCCCCCCCCCCGATCACCCCCTCCTCCCTCACCTCCCCCATCACAGTCAGGAGAGCAGCCCCACCCATCTTCCACGCCTCCCTGTTCCTACGCCATGGCTGTACGCTGGAAGTCGGTTGATTATCACGTACAAAAGATTAGCAGTCAGGTCATCATTGAAGCGTTTGACAGATAATGAATGGGACACACACACACACACACACACACACACACACACACACACACACACACACACACACACACACACACACACACACACACCTATCTATCTGTGTGTCTATCTATCTGTCTATCCGACGATAGTCTATCTATCTATCTATCTATCTATCTATCTATCTATCTATCTATCTATCTATCTGTTACCGTTTTGTGGGATCATCTGCGTCCAACGTCCTCGGAAGCTTTCTGTATTCTTTTGAACGGAGCTCAAGGTCACATGGGTATTTGCTTGGGTTACATAATCTGAGGAATGATAATGATATTTCCAGATTATGTTCATCATATTTCAATCAGCTTTAGAATTTTTTGAGGGTATTTTTTTTCACATTTGCAGATATTTAAATTTTGGTTTGTCAGTCTTGTTCTGTATCCTTGGTGGCAATATTATTTAACACATGGTGATAGCAGCGGTGGCGGATGCACAGGTGCTTTTATTCATTTATTTATTTGAGATCGTGGTTGTGGGGGATGAGGGTGTAGCAAGGGAGTGGATGGAAGTGAGAGAGAGAGAGAGAGAGAGAGAGAGAGAGAGAGAGAGAGAGAGAGAGAGAGAGAGAGAGGCGAGGAGGGGGTGGTATTTTGAAATAAACAAATTAAATGAAATAAATCCCTCCCCCGCTTCTCGCCGCACCCTCCCCCTCCCCCTCCCCCCGCCCCCCCCCCCCCATCTCGCTCCTTCAGTGTTTTTTTTTTTTTTTGGGGGGGGGGGGGGGGTCAGACCAGACCGAGGGCAATTCAAATCTGTGATATCGGCTTCTCTCCCTTGGAGGCAGAGGCCACAGCGCCACCATCTAATGGCGCTTTAATGGGGCAGAGGAAGGCAGTTCCGGTGCCAGGGAGATCATAAATTCGCCATTTGACGTCACTTCCAGACGATAGACCCGGCTTCCCTTCCCCGCCCCTCAGGACAGGGACAGTGGGAAAATTAAAGGCCAGGATGGGATGGACGGGAGGAGGGGGGGGGGGGAGGTGGGGGGAGGAGCAGAAGGGAAAGGAGCTGGGGGGGGGGGAGAGGTGGGTGGTGGGTGGGTGGGACGTCACTGGAGAGGTTTGGAAGGATGGTCTAATCAATACTTAATCGCTGTACTGCTTCAGGTTTTGCGGCCGTTCAACACGCAAACATAACCTGATTTGGTGCATATTTTTCTTTATGGCGTATGCGCGTGTGGCTTGTGCGTGCGTGTGTGTGTGTGTGTGTGTGTGTGTGTGTGTGTGTGCGTGCGTGTGTGTGTGTGTGTGTGTGTGTGTGTGTGTGTGTGTATGTGTGTGTGTGCGCGCGCGCGCCCGTGCGTATGTGCGTGCGTGCGTGCGTGCGTCCGTGCGCGCGCGCGCGCGCGCGCGTGTTTGTGTGTGTGTTCGTTCGTATACGTGCGTGCGGGGGTGTGTGTGTGCGCGCACGCGCGTTTGTTGCTTTCTTCTGCATTATTTTGCTTGTTTAGAGTCTTTTAGCCAAAAATGAAATCACATATATCTTACAATTACATGACCTTGCCAGTTATGTATATGTGAAATTCGATGAGTAAAAAAAGGCACACACACACACACACACACACACACACACACACACACACACACACACACACACACAGGCACACACACTGACACACACACACACACACACACACACACACACTCACACACACACACACACACACACAACACACGCACTCTCTCTCTCTCTCTCTCTCTCTCTCTCTCTCTCTCTCTCTCTCTCTCTCTCTCTCTCTCTCTCTCCCTCTTAATGTGTCAACAATTTCTGTTCGTAAACCGTCCTCACACGAAGTACTGTAAACAGCGACTAAAGTAATGTCCGAATGGAAATTGGAAGAAGAAATTTCACGATAGAAGAAGGAAATGAGTGATTAGCAATACTAACTTTGAAATCATCGTCAGAACAGCTGCCATTTGACAGCGAATCAAGTTAGGGCTGTTTCATGAAGGGATGTTGGAACAAAATATGATGTACTAAAAAATCTCTCCGCAGGGACAACTAGTGTCATTCAAGCGTTCAAATGTTTGAGCATTAAGTTTTTTAATCTGTGTTCTTTCGAGGTAATTTCCCACGAGTAATAATAAATTATAGGACGAGAAGTATTTCTTGTCGATGTTGGTGTCTATATTATGTTAACCACGATGTCTAAAAGTCTTTCTTCTTTCACAGACAATGGGGTGTCTGCCTTAGCACAGCCATTTGCATTCCTTGTTCTTCCATTCTTTGTTCAGTGGAACACCATATTAAGAGAGAGGTTACACCCGAATTCTTCTGAACAATTTTTTTTCTTTTTCTTTCTGCGTACGCAGGCTGATACTCCTGAGGACACTGCCTGTATAGACAGGTAGTGGAGTTTTGTGTGTATGACCGTTTTTTTTTATCCCGCCATTAAGGCAGCCATACACCATCTTCGGGGAAGGTGCATGCTATGTGTAACGTGTCATCCATACCAACGGCCAAACTGGCCTTCTCTTCCGAAAGTTGGTGATGGGATTTTACGTGTGTGCAAGATGTTGCGCGTGCGTTCACACACGGAACCTCGGTTTATAGTCTCATTCGATGGACTGTATGGGGAATGGAGTCAGAACCAATGTTAACTCCGAGGGAAAAATCCCCCAGTACCGAAATTCGAACCCGCAACCCCAGGATCACGAGTCCGGCGCTCTACCAGCTGAGCTATTCCGCCCCCCCCCCCCCCCCCCACTTCTGAACAATGAAATCAATTGTTTTGATTCAAGTAGCAGATGAGATCTTTCCTTGACTTTTGTTGATGTTAGTGTGGGGGTAAAACAGATCCTGAGTCAATTCCAAATCACCGGCAGATTTACAACAACCCTGTGTTGAAGTGCTCTGGGAATAACTATCACATCTCTTGTGAAACTCTTATGACTCTCTCCAACATGAAATGATTCCTTCCTAAACGGTCAGCTCCTTTAATTTCTGTCGCTTTTAGGGAACGTGAACGCAACATTTGGTATTCTTATGATAACTAAAGTTTTTCAGTTGTTCGACTCCTTGGAACATGTAAGCGTTGTCTGCGATATTCATCTTGAAGAAAAGAACAACAACGACTTCTCTATAAGTAGAAAGAGCTTATGCATGAAAAGCTGATTTGTATGTCTAAGAAACAATACTTGTTTAGTCTTTTCAGCAAAACAGAGCAGAAAAATAGATTTCCCGAGCATAAGTAAGTTTTGATCAGACTAAAGTCGTTACAGTACACACACAGTCTTCGTGTCTAAGTACCAGTTCTGTTTGTTAATATGCCCAAGAAAATCTAGTCATTTTCAAGCTTTTTTTTCACAGCATTTTAAGGTGAACTTTCCATCCACGGTTTCACGTACATCGAAGAATTTGGAGGCTTTCAAGTTTCAAAATTCTATTCTCTCAAAATGAAGTTGTAGGAAAATTCGGAGAGGATCATCGGCGCTGAAGACCATCATGTGAGTGTATGAAGAATGAGTCTGAGACCATTTAAGACCATTCTGAGACATGGGGTGATGATTTTTTTCCTCCTCTAATTTGTGTTGTAGGTTGTGTTGTAGGTTGTGTTGTAGGTTGTGTTGTAGGTTTTCATTTTCGGTCAGAACCGTTGTTCATCATTTGAACCTACATAATCTGCATACTTTACAGCAACACAGTTTGAATTTGATAACGTCTGGTGAAGACGCACACACGCATGCACCCACGCATGCACGCACACACGCACCCACGCACGCACGCATGCACCCACGCATGCACGCACGCGCGCGCGCGCGCACACACACACACACACAACACACACACACACACACACACACACACACACACACACAGAGAAATAACAGAAACTGGGTGAAAACTTTGCTATTATATCAGTAAGAAGTGTGTTCGTGTGCGCTCTGGCGAGCAGGCTTGTAGGTGTATGTGTGTGTGTGCGTCGCGCGTACGCGCGCGCTTGTGCATGTATGTGTGTGTGTGTGTGTGTGTGTGTGTGTGTGTGTGTGTGTGTGTGTGTGTGTGTGCTCGCGCGCGCGCGCGCACGTGCGTGTGCTGCCTTAAGCGAGTGCTACTTGTATCCCCCTTCCTGTCCTGCAGCCTGTCCCTCTCTCTTTTACCTCCCAGTAACAAACGGAAATGATCATGATCCGGCTAATGATCGTGCCACTTCCTTGGCAAGTAACCTTTAGCAAACTGTTTTACGCGCATCACCCACGCCAGACGCTATACTGTGGGCAGATGAAGCGAGTCTCCGAAGAACACAAGAGAGAGAGAGAGAGAGAGAGAGAAGAGAGAGAGAGAGAGAGAGAGAGAGAGAGAGGAGAGAGAGAGAGAGAGAATCCGGAAAGGAAGGAACGAAGCGTAATCGAATTTCCCTTCGTATATATTCGCTCAAAGAACGAATGAAACCGATAAATCACTTTCACCTTTTCTTTTCTTCTCCTCTTCTTTCGTTTTTTTTTCTTTGTCGTCGTCTTTGCTTTCCTTCTAGCTCAGTAAGTTACAGAACGTGTTCTGTATACCCCCCCCCCCCCCCCACACACACACACACTCACTCCCCCCGTCTTCCCATCTCTCCTCTCGCTATCCACTAGACACTAAATGATGGTCTTATTGCTAGTTTTCAGTCACCTGAGAAGGGAACAGAAGGTGGTGTGTGTTCCACTCACCGCAAAATGTCACTCACCGCAAATGAAAGAATTCTGCGCAAGAGAGTTATCTTGGACAAATTGGTGGTGATATATCCTTTTTGATAAGAATGCGTGGCTAAAAAAAAAAAAAAGAAACAAAAAAGAAAAAAAAAAGGGGGGGGGGGGGGGGGGGGGGGGGGGGTTTGCGCCATACTATGTTGATGAGCTCTCCCCTGAGAAAACAGCCCGAAGAGAAATCGGTCGTGAAGAAACATTTTACCTACAATACAGTGTAATGCAGTACAATGCAAGGCAACAAAGTACAATATCGTAAATATGATACACCACAGTGCAATACAATACAGTACAATACAAGACAACAAAGAACAACACTACAAAACGATGCAGTACAACACACTACTACGCAATACAATACATCGCAATAAACAGCACGATACGGTTAGTACAGTACAACGCAGTACGCGACAGTAAGATACAATGTACTGCCGTGTAGGCTTTACGAGATTTAACACTGCTTCATTGTGTTTGCTTGGTACAGAATTTTACTCTTTTTTTTCTTGCATGTGCACAACTGAAATACAGACAAGCATGAAAGAGCAGGACATGATAAGAAAAACAAGGGGTCTATCCATACGGCACAATGAAAAATCTCACAGACACTATTGTCACCCATCTCATCGCCATCCCACAGCGGCACAGCTGCCTTTTGATCCTCCCTCTCAGCTCCACCCCTCTCCGTGTCTCCCCCTCCCCGCTCTACTTCCTCTTCTCCCCAACCTCTCCCACCTCTGTCCCCTGTTTATGAATCGCACGTGTTACATCCGTACGAGAATACATTTAAAGTTCTGTAAATAAAAAACGGTCAGTGTTAATAAACCCACATGAATGATAAATAAGAGCATATACACATGTCTTAGAAACACCCCCAACCCCCATCCAGACTTTCCCATTCTAAATCAAACACATACTTCATCCAAACACACAAGGCAAATACACTGCCGTTCAAGTGAGATTAAATGTGTTGAGAGGTTATCGGAAGAGCCAACGATATCGCACGAATGAGGAGAGTAATATCGCAGAATCAGCGATGAAATACATGTCCATATATATGTGAGAGATTCTGTTATCATTGCTTCAGGCACTCTGAATATTTTGCGCATCCAGCTTATGAAGAAGAAGAAGAAGAAGAAGAAGAAGAAGAAGAAAGAAGAAGAAGAAGAAGAAGAAGAAGAGAGAGAGAGAGAGAGAGAGAGAGAGAGAGAGAGAGAGGAGAGAGAGAGAGAGAGAGAGAGAGAGATTCTCATTCATTTTCTTTATGCGAAGAAGAAGAAAAATTGAAGCAGAAGAGAGAGAGAGAGACAAGACAAGACAAGACAAGACAAAATTCTTTATTTACGAGGATAATAGATAAGCACTGACGTGCTTTTTTTTACATCCAGTCCTCGCCCTGAGTAGGGACTACAATATGAGAGAGAGAGAGAGAGAGAGAGAGAGAGAGAGAGAGAGAGAGAGAGAGAGAGAGAGAGATTCTTATTCATATTCTTTATGCGAATCTCTCTCTCTATTCTCGCACACGCACCACCATACAGACATACGCACGCTCATACATACTAACACACACACAGACGCACACACAGACACAGACACACAGACACAGACACACAGACACACAGACACACACACACACACACACACACACACACACACACACACACACACACACACACGACAGTGTCAGGCTATTCGTTTGACCAAGAAAATCCACCCCTTCGCTTTGAATCTCCTATTCCTCTTTTTTTCTCTCTCTCTCCTCCATGCCAACGTGAAGACAATAAAAAGACCGTGCAGCGGGGACGAAAACGAATACACATAAACTACAGGGGACAGCTAAACAAGCCGAGGGGGGCTTTTACAGCCGCCTGTGCTCGTGATGTGGGTGACAACGACCAACTTACAGAACGCACGTGCAGCCACTAACCACAGGCTTAGCACAGCTGTCTTCGGGTCCAGTTGACAGATAAGCCGGGCAGTGTCCATACTGTAAACTGTGTCCGTCTACCTCTAAACTGAGTCATACTGCGCACATCTTTAATAGCACATTATAGTGGGATTACTGAGGACCACTTACGGCAGTAGCTTGGGTACCAGGTAATGTTGCTTGTAGCCCAGCCGACCGCAAAGGACCATTTGAAGGCTGTCACTACGTTAAAGTCAACTCACAAGTCATTCATTCACATAACCGTTTGAAATACACCTTCTAAAAACACACGGGAAATTTGGGTGAAAATCATTCTACCTGTAAAATCTCAGATCCGATGAAGAAGGTTAATCTCTTTCAGAAATTCAAAGACCACATCAGATGGAACATTTCTGAAAAAAGTTTTCATGGAGTCTGCTGTGAAATGTTCTATGTCTCACGTCATACACGTCCCAACACTCTAAAAGAAGCAGAAGTTTAGGTGTGGAGAAGGTCCCATTGGCCCCGGCTCGCCTGCATTTTGATGGTGCCGTCACCATTGAGGGCCTCTCGAGAGGTTTTGACTCTTTGTCCGTTTTGTTCAGCACCATCTTCCAGTCCCGTTTCGCCTGTTGAGTGCATGTGCACCACTGGTAATTTTGAACAGATACCGTACCGAGACAGACCAAAATGATTGCGAGTACATGAACATTTATGTCTATTTATTCTCTCTCTCTCTCTCTCTCTCTCTCTCTCTCTCTCTCTCTCTCTCTCTCTCTCTCTCTCTGTATACAAGGTGTACTATTCAGTGGTTTTCACCACTGTTTACTTAACAGTTTAAGAAAAAAAACGATAGGCATATGCTGCCACTCTTCACTATTTATCCAATAAGCTTGTAAAAAGAACAAAAAACAAAAACCCAGAATGTTCTTCTTCTTCTTTCTTAGCTGTCCACCTTCATCCAGTTGAAGATTCCGACACTAAAAACAAAATGTTCATGTGAGATGCGTGCATGGAAGGTAGGCTTGAGAGCATGCGTGCGTGCAAGGCGTATTTTTTAATTTAATTAATTTTTTTTTTTTTTTTACGATTTCACTTCTTTTAAATGGAAAAAAAAAGTAACTGTTGCCTTATTGATTGCATAGGCGGACCGGGAAAAGCCCAATCGGGATTACCAATTTAGGTATAGGTCAATCGGCAGTAAGCGAACGGGGAATAGACGAACCGGGAATAGAAGAATCGTGAATAGGCGAACCGGGAATAGGCAAACCGGCAATAGACGAACTGGGAATAGAAGAATCGGGAACAGAGGAACCGGGAATAGGCAAACCGGCAATAGACGAACTGGGAATAGAAGAATCGGGAACAGGGGAACCGGGAATAGGCGAACCGGCAATAGACGAACTGGGAATAGAAGAATCGGGAACAGGGGAACCGGGAATAGGCGAACCGGCAATAGACAAACTGGGAATAGAAGAATCGGGAACAGAGGAACCGGGAATAGGCAAACCGGCAATAGACGAACTGGGAATAGAAGAATCGGGAACAGGGGAACGGGAATAGGCGAACCGGCAATAGACGAACTGGGAATAGAAGAATCGGGAACAGGGGAACCGGGAAAGGGCCAACAGGGAAAAGACGAACCGGGAATAGGCAAACCGAGAATAGGGGAACCGGGAATAGGCAAATTGTGAACAGGCCTAGTGTTGCCCTACACAACTGGTAAATAACGACCAGTCACGTACATGTTTAGACAATTCGAAGACTGATCTAGCCTAACATAGAAGTAAATGTCTGTGCGAGTGAAAGAGATAATGATGGAAAATAAGGACAAAGTATTACAGTGTAGCTTCTGACTTAGCTTCTTGTCGTGTAAAATCTACTTAACGTTTGACACCAACACGATCAAAGTCGTCTGCGCTGACCAGGGATCAGAATGGTATTCTTCTTTATTCTGGGCAACACAGATATTCATGTCCTGGGTGCCATCATCTTACTTCTCATTCTCCAAATATTGACCCAATTCCACAGCAAAGTACGGACATATAGAGATAGCTAGATATAATGATGATGATGATGATGAGGAGGAGGATGATGATGATGATGATGATGATGATGATGATAATGATGATAATAATAATAATGAAATGATAATCATGATTTATATGTACTCTGTCTCTGCGAGCTCAGGGCGCTGGCAAAAATGAGCGTTCAAACACCTGCATAAATGCACTTGCTCTAAAGGTATATGCGAATACACATCAACGCCTTAATATTCCACATCCCTACTCACCCCACTGCCCCCAACCTCATCACATCAAAGAGAGAGAGAGAGAGAGAGAGAGAGGAGAGAGAGAGAGAGAGAGAGAGAGAGAGAGAGAGAGAGAACACTGAACACTGAACACAGAACATGCTTAATGTCATTAGCTATACGGCCTTAGTGACATTGGGGGGGGGGGGGGGGGGGGGGGAGGGGGGGTTATAGCACAAAATAATCATATCGAAAACGAAAGTAACAAACATAAAATAGACATCAATCAATTGAAAGCTTGAAATACAAGCAAAATAGGCCAGTATCTTGACCATCCAGTTTAATATTATTCATAGATGTGAATATGTAAATATGATAACCAAAATATTTTAATACTTACTGTAGCATTCATTTTTCATTCGAACGTCGTAAATTCTAGTTGATGGTAACCTTTGCTCGTATTTTCAATGCCTCTGCAATATATCTGGCAAGTGATTTCACTGAATTATCGTTATAATTCACTTTTAAAACTCCGAATGTGTCCTGATTTACGGCAACATTCTTTTGAAAAAACTACACACTTATCACGTACAGCACTGTAATTTTTACAATGAAACAAAAAATGCGACTCATCCGCCCTAGGAAAGTCACATAATGGACAAGGTGACGCTGCAGACGACTCAGCATAGAACCATCTTTTATGGGCGTTTAGACCAAGAGTCCTTCTTCTAAGTCTGGAGAGACAAATTCTATGCCGTCTGTTCGTTATCGTTGAAATATACTTTTCTGTTTCGAAGAGAGAGAGAGAGAGAGAGAGAGAGAGAGAGAGAGAGAGTGAGAGAGAGAGAGAGAGAGAGAGAGAGAGAGAGAGAGGGGAGAGAGAGAGAGCGTTTTTCAGTGGGTTGTATGCATACAGCCCAGTGTCAGAATCCAGAGTCTTCAGAGAAGGACCCAAGTTTTGTTCTACTATCGCTTGTAATGGCGGACAAAAAGCCAGTGTTAATAGTTCCCCTCACACACACACACACACACACACACACACACACACACACACACACACACACACACACACACACACACACACACACACACACACACGCACCAGAAACTGGATGATTACTTTATAATCACATGAATAAAAAATGTGTTTGTGTGCGCTCTGGCGAGGTGTGTGTGTGTGTGTGTGTGTGTGTGTGTGTGTGTGTGTGTGTGTGTGTGTGGTGTGTGTGTGTGTGTGTGTGTGTGTGTGTGTGTGTGTGTGTGTGTGTGTGTGTGTGTGTGTTGGGACTTTATTACTCACAAGTAGAGAGAGAGAGAGAGAGAGAGAGAGAGAGAGAGAGAGAGAGAGAGAGAGAGAAGCGCATAAAATGGGTAGATAGTGTTTTTATTTTTCGTTTCTGTTGTTTAAAAAAAAATTGATAATCTGTGATTGACGCCGAATATGACTTCCATGAAGCAGCTTTATTTGAACAAGTCATATGATTTTGTGAAGGGTCCTCGTTAATGGAGGATTTGTTCTTCAGTGTCAGAGGCGCGTTTCCTGTCATAATGATGGTCATTGTGAGCTGCTGGAGGCAGTCCAGTTTGGGGCTAAAGGGAAGAACATGATTTTTTTGGTGGTGGTCAGAGTCCACTCTTGTTCCTTTGATTTGTTTCTTTCCTTCAGAGGGGCCATTTTGAGCGCTGCTTTGCGCAGGCTCAGCAGTGGTGTCAGTACGTTCGTGCTAACGGAGTCTCACGAGGTAGACGCTTAGTATTATGTATCACAAATACAAGTTTGGAGAACAACTTGCTTTACACGAGGTCAAGGAAATCTTGATTTTTTTTTTGGCGAGTTGAGAGTCTTTGTGTTAAATAAAGAAATGATGGTTCAAACTAACATTGTTGTAAACAGCTGCTACTATTATGGTGCAGAACCTGTTTCAAGTCCACGTTCAGGGTGCAGTGGAGGAAGCGTTGTTGTGAGATTATGTCTTTCTGGTCCGGTAGTGATAGATTTAAGTTTGTTTTTATGTGTGTGGCGACATGTGATTGTGTTCAGCTCAAATATCGCAATCATCGAGTTTTTCTTTTCTTTTTTTTTCTTTTTCTTTTCTTCTTTTTTCGTGTGCATTAACAGTAATGTCAATATGATAAATAAGAACTGTAGTATTGTCTACGAACAGCTGAGATGTGGAGATACAGAGCATATGGAGCGAGAGAGAGAGAGAGAGAGAGAGAGAGAGAGAGAGAGAGAGAGAGAGGAGGGAGAGAGAGAGAGAGAGAGAGAGAGAGAGAGAATGAATGAATGAATAAATGAACGATTTATTGCCGTTAAGCTTACATAGCCAAATTACAAAAGGGAGGTGATGCTAAATATTATTCAGTCGATTTGTCCGAACATCGCCATTTGGAATCCGAAACGCGGAAACAGTTCGTAAATCACAACACATGGAATATGGGTAATTATCATTCTTTTTGCTGCTATAAATCCATCACAACACATCGAATGTGGGTAATTATCATTCTTTTTGCTGCTATAAATCCATCACAACACATGGAATATGGGTAATTATCATTCTTTTTGCTGCTATAAATCCATCACAAACACATGGAATATGGGTAATTATCATTCTTTTTGCTGCTGTAAATCCTTCACAACACATGGAATATGGGTAATTATCATTCTTTTTGCTGCTGTAAATCCATCACAACACATCGAATGTGGGTAATTATCATTCTTTTTGCTGCTATAAATCCATCACAACACATCGAATGTGGGTAATTATCATTCTTTTTGCTGCTATAAATCCATCACAACACATCGAATGTGGGTAATTATCATTCTTTTTGCTGCTATAAATCCATCACAACACATCGAATGTGGGTAATTATCATTCTTTTTGCTGCTATAAATCCATCACAACACATCGAATGTGGGTAATTATCATTCTTTTTGCTGCTATAAATCCATCACAACACATCGAATGTGGGTAATTATCATTCTTTTTGCTGCTATAAATCCATCACAACACATCGAATGTGGGTAATTATCATTCTTTTTGCTGTTGTAAATCCATCACAACACATCGAATGTGGGTAATTATCATTCTTTTTGCTGTTGTAAATCCATCACAAACACATCGAATATGGGTAATTATCATTCTTTTTGCTGCTATAAATCCTTGTTTAATCGTGAATCATGTGAGCACGGTAGTCATGACGGGTAGCCAAGATTTCCGTTGTGGAGAGCTGAACTATCATCGGCGTCTTCCTTCACATCTTCCTTGGAGATGTGGGTGGAGCTGTCCATTTTCCTCGCTGATCCCCTGTCTCCCTTCACATCCTCCTTGGAGATGCGGGTGGAGCTGTCCATTTCCCTCGCTGATCCCTGTCTTCCTTCACATTCTCCTTGGAGATGCGGGTGGAGCTGTCCATTTCCCTCGCTGATCCCCTGTCTCCCTTCACATTCTCCTTGGAGATGCGGGTGGAGCTGTCCATTTTCCTCGCTGATCCCCTGTCTCCCTTCACATCCTCCTTGGAGATGCGGGTGGAACTGTCCATTTTCCTCGCTGATTCCCTGTCTTCCTTCACATCCTCCTTGGAGATGCGGGTGGAACTGTCCATTTTCCTCGCTGATTCCCTCAGACACTCTAGTATTTGTATCCAGAGTCCACTCTTGCCTGAGTCTACTGTTTGTGAATCATCACATCGTGAGGAACCTTCAGAAACTGTACAGCGCTCTAATTACGGGTGTTTCTCATGCCTTAACAGCCAACAACAGCTGATTCGGTTTTAAGTTGTTTGGTGTCACACGGCCTGTCATGGTCACGTATCACATCATGAAAATCTTTATCACAATCTTCATCAACACTCAGTTCGTCTGATTCGCTGTCTAGTACCAGGCCACGTTCCTGGAGAGTGTCGATGATTGTCGGTCAGTGTCACATGTCAAATCTATTTTGTGCAGGTCTCCGCCCTGTGTGCCCTGTGCATGGACTGTAAGGGAGGGAGCAGGCTGACTCTCAGTGGACACTCACGTCACGGTCCACTCTCCGGTCTGCTGTGCTGTTCGTCCTTCGATTTCGAAGATGACCATGACTTCAATCTCAGATGGGAGATCGCTGAGTATGGGTCCGTAGGTGGCTGGTGAGGCCGATCTGGGCCCGGAAGGAACGCCCACATGTGGGACACATGTGGGTGGGCGTTACAGTGGAGGTGGAGGTAGCTCTGGCCTTGCGCGTGGCTCGCTTTCTCTCAGCTTCTGCTGTGCGTCCCTTCTCTGATGTACATGCATCCTTTGTGATACTGCTTCGCCAGGCTGGGCGGTCCAGGGCAAGCGACTCCCAAGTGTTGAGGTTGCTGTTCAGGCCTTTGAAGGACACTTTGAGGCAGTCCTTGAAACGTTTCTTCTGCCCCCTACTTTGCGCTTGTCCCGACTCAGTTCTCCGTACAGCAGTTTCGGCAGTCGACTATCTGGCATTCTGACCATGTGGCCAGCCCATCTGGCTCGGGATTTCTGAAGGAGAGAGTAGATACTGGGGATGCTGGCCCTTTCCAAGACCTCAGTGTCTGGGACTTTGTCCTGCCACTTGTTGAGGAGTCTGCGGAGACAGCTGAGGTGAAAGTGGTTGAGCTGTTTGGCGTGTCTGCTGTAGACAGTCCAGGTCTCACTGGCATAGAGGAGAGTGGTTAGTACCACTGCATGGTAGACCTTCAGCTTGGTGGTAAGGCTTAGTCCTCTCCACTCCCAGACATTTTCACGGAGTCTCCCAAACACAGAGCTGGCTTTGGCAATCCTGTTCCTGACCTCTGCGTCAATGTTCACAGCTCGTGAGAGTGTGCTGCCCGGATAGGTGAAGTTGTCAACTGGCTGTGTGTGCATTGTAAGGGAGGAAGGAGGCTGACTATCTCAGTTGACGCTCACGTGACAGTCATCTGCACCACTCTCCGGTCTACCATCAGTTTCAACATCAGTTTACAGTGGGCTGGGTGGCGTTGGTAAAAACAGATCGGACGATGAAGAGAAACAATGACCTGCCTTTTCTCGTTTTTGTTTGTTTGTTTATTTTCTACATGTGTCTGCTTCGCGCTTGTCTCCGCTAACTTGTGAAAGACGTTTACGAAAAACTAGAGACCTACGTTGGATTTCTGTGGCAGGGGTGTGGTCGGAAGTCTTTCTAAGTCAACACAATGACATTGTGTTTTCCTCGGCCTTCGGTTTTGTAAGAAGATAGTGCAATTGCTTTTAGCACTGACTTCAACATGCTTTCCAGAGCACATGAAAGGCCATCAGCTAGCATCACATGAAAGGCCATCAGCTAGCATCACATGAAAGGCCATCAGCTAGCATGGCGTGAAAGGCCATCAGCTAGCATTACATGAAAGACCATCAGCTAGCATCACATGAAAGGCCATCAGCTAGCATGGCGTGAAAGGCCATCAGCTAGCATCACATGAAAGGCCATCAGCTAGCATCGCATGAAAGGCCATCAGCTAGCATCACATGAAAGGCCATCAGCTAGCATGGCTGGACCATTTTCTGGAAGTAACAGACACATTTTGAGGAGCGCTGATGAAGAGCGTCTTGCTGCTAGCCAGACGAGGGAAGTTACGAGAGAGAGAGAGAGAGAGAGAGAGAGAGAGAGGAGAGAGAGAGAGAGAGAGAGAGAGAGAATGAATGAATGAATAAATGAACGATTTATTGCCGTTAAGCTTACATAGCCAAATTACAAAAGGGAGGTGATGCTAAATATTATTCAGTCGATTTGTCCGAACATCTCCATTTGGAATCCGAAACGCGGAAACAGTTCGTAAATCACAACACATGGAATATGGGTAATTATCATTCTTTTTGCTGCTATAAATCCATCACAACACATCGAATGTGGGTAATTATCATTCTTTTTGCTGCTATAAATCCATCACAACACATGGAATATGGGTAATTATCATTCTTTTTGCTGCTATAAATCCATCACAACACATGGAATATGGGTAATTATCATTCTTTTTGCTGCTGTAAATCCTTCACAACACATGGAATATGGGTAATTATCATTCTTTTTGCTGCTATAAATCCATCACAACACATCGAATGTGGGTAATTATCATTCTTTTTGCTGCTATAAATCCATCACAACACATCGAATGTGGGTAATTATCATTCTTTTTGCTGCTATAAATCCATCACAACACATCGAATGTGGGTAATTATCATTCTTTTTGCTGCTATAAATCCATCACAACACATCGAATGTGGGTAATTATCATTCTTTTTGCTGCTATAAATCCATCACAACACATCGAATGTGGGTAATTATCATTCTTTTTGCTGCTATAAATCCATCACAACACATCGAATGTGGGTAATTATCATTCTTTTTGCTGCTATAAATCCATCACAACACATCGAATGTGGGTAATTATCATTCTTTTTGCTGTTGTAAATCCATCACAACACATCGAATATGGGTAATTATCATTCTTTTTGCTGCTATAAATCCTTGTTTAATCGTGAATCATGTGAGCACGGTAGTCATGACGGGTAGCCAAGATTTCCGTTGTGGAGAGCTGAACTATCATCGGCGTCTTCCTTCACATCTTCCTTGGAGATGCGGGTGGAGCTGTCCATTTTCCTCGCTGATCCCCTGTCTCCCTTCACATTCTCCTTGGAGATGCGGGTGGAGCTGTCCATTTTCCTCGCTGATTCCCTGTCTTCCTTCACATCCTCCTTGGAGATGCGGGTGGAGCTGTCCATTTTCCTCGCTGATCCCCTGTCTCCCTTCACATCCTCCTTGGAGATGCGGGTGGAACTGTCCATTTTCCTCGCTGATTCCCTCAGACACTCTAGTATTTGTATCCAGAGTCCACTCTTGCCTGAGTCTACTGTTTGTGAATCATCACATCGTGAGGAACCTTCAGAAACTGTACTGCGCTCTAATCACGGGTGTTTCTCATGCCTTAACAGCCAACAACAGCTGATTCGGTTTTAAGTTGTTTGGTGTCACACGGCCTGTCATGGTCACGTATCACATCATGAAAATCTTTATCACAATCTTCATCAACACTCAGTTTGTCTGATTCGCTGTCTAGTACCAGGCCACGTTCCTGGAGAGTGTCGATGATTGTCGGTCAGTGTCACATGTCAAATCTATTTTGTGCAGGTCTCCGCCCTGTGTGCCCTGTGCATGGACTGTAAGGGAGGGAGCAGGCTGACTCTCTCAGTGGACACTCACGTCACGGTCCACTCTCCGGTCTGCTGTGCTGTTCGTCCTTCGATTTCGTAGATGACCACGACTTCAATC
The DNA here is from genome assembly GCA_033310375.1 of Conus canariensis. NCBI lineage: Eukaryota > Metazoa > Mollusca > Gastropoda > Neogastropoda > Conidae > Conus > Conus canariensis. The sequence goes on from CM065723.1 coordinate 80,092,371, forward strand.
TCATATGGAAGATCGCTGAGCGTGGGTCCGCAGGTGGCTGGTGAGGCCAATCTGGGCCCGGAAAGAACGCCCACATGTGGGACACATGTGGATGGGCGCTACAGTGGAGGTGGAGGTAGCTCTGGCTTTGCGCGCGGCTTGCTTTCTCTCAGCTTCTGTTGTGCGTCCCTTCTCTGATGTACATGCACCCTTTGTGATACTGCTTCGCCAGGCTGGGCGGTCCAGGGCAAGCGACTCCCAGGTGTTGAGGCTGATGTTCAGGCCTTTGAGGGACACTTTGAGGCAGTCCTTGAAACGTTTCTTCTGCCCCCTAACTTTGCGCTTGTCCCGACTCAGTTATCCGTACAGCAGTTGTTTCGGCAGTCGACTGTCTGGCATTCTGACCATGTGGCCAGCCTATCTGGTTCGGGATTTCTGAAGGAGAGTGTAGATGCTGGATCTTTCCAAGACCTCAGTGTCTGGGACTTTGTCCTGCCACTTGATGAGTCTGCGGAGACAGCTAAGGTGAAAATAGTTGAGCTGTTTGGCGTGTCTGCTGTAGACAGTCCAGGTCTCACTGGCATAGAGGAGAGTGGTTAGTACCACTGCATGGTAGACCTTTAGCTTGGTGGTAAGGCTTAGTCCTCTCTGCTCCCAGACATTTGCACGGAGTCTCCCAAACACAGAGCTGGCTTTGGCAATCCTGTTCCTGACCTCTGCGTCAATGTTCACAGCTCGTGAGAGTGTGCTGCCCGGATAGGTGAAGTTGTCAGCTGGCTGTGTATGGATTGTAAGGGAGGGAGGAGGCTGACTATCTCAGTTGACATTCACGTGACAGTCATCTGCACCACTCTCCGGTCCACCATCAGTTTCAACATCAGTTTACAGTGGGCTGGGTGGCGTTGGTAAAAACAGATCGGACGATGAAGAGAAACAATGACCTGCCTTTTCTCGTTTTTGTTTGCTTGTTTATTTTCTACATGTGTCTGCTTCGCGCTTGTCTCTGCTAACTTATGAAAGATGTTTACGAAAAACTAGAGACCTACGTTGGATTTCTGTGGCAGGGGTGTGGTCGGAAGTCTTTCTAAGTCAACACAATGACATTGTGTTTTCCTCGGCCTTCGATTTTGTAAGACGATAGTGTGTCATTTCTTTTAGCACTGACTTCAACATGCTTTCCAGAGCACATGAAAGGCCATCAGCTAGCATCACATGAAAGGCCATCAGCTAGCATGGCTGGACCATTTTCTGGAAGTAACAGACACATTTTGAGGAGCGCTGATGAAGAGCGTTTTGCTGCTAGCCAGACGAGGGAAGTCACGAGAGAGAGAGAGAGAGAGAGAGAGAGAGAGAGGAGAGAGAGAGAGAAAGAGAGAGAGAGAGAGAGAGAGAGAGAGAGAGAGCTTAATTCAGCATAGGCCACAGCCCCTTCTGAAGGGGGGTGGGGGGATCCATACACAACATTTAACACATTGACAATGAACATTAGAGACCCATCAAAACA
>CM065723.1:80098853-80101353 GCA_033310375.1 Conus canariensis
TTTCTCTTCTATAACGCGTGGGTACGACAGAATTGGTGGAGATGAGGAGGTCTTTAGAAATGGTTACACCAGGCCTGTCCAGATGGACACAAAGGGAGAGTGTGGATGAATGGAGGTGTTTTCAGGATGTATATTGATTCTGCTATCACCATCACTGTTATTATTGGTACCACCGCGTCCGTCCTGCTGCCACTTCTACTTATGCTAGTACTTCTGCTGCTGCCATCACAACCGCTTTTACTGTTGCTGCTGATGAGAAGCTGCTGTTTACGCTTCTACTGTGACAACCACCATCGTCACTACGATGGGTGTGACGATTTTCAGTTTTCTGTTGGCTGTTAAATACAAACTGCAAGTGATCTGTAGACATTCCTAAATTTGAAAGATTTTGTATTTGATATTGATATGCCACTTTTTCTGTAGTACAGCTCGAAAACCATTTTGGAGTTTTTACTGGCTCCATGGTACACTCTCTCTTTGATGATCACCCGCGTCTAAATCATGGCATTCATCACAGTATATGCTTCCACTTCGCTTTCAAAAGATGGTATTTTGGTGCCTTCAACAACATTCTTCTCTCTCTCTCTCTCTCTCTCTCTCTCTCTCATCTCCTCTCTCTCTCTGTTCATGTTTATACATTGCTTACGTATATTTGTATTAAGTATTACATGTACACAGATACACAGAGATATACCAGACATGTATATACTGAGAGAGAGAGAGAGAGAGAGAGGAGAGAGAGAGAGAGAGAGGAGAGAGAGAGAGAGAGAGAGAAGAGAACAAACGCCGTGAGCCTTCGAGAGGAGAAGGAAAATGACGGAAATTGTTAGATGAAAATGGTCTCCCTTGAAGCTATTTCTATCCGTTTCTGGCAGCTGTTTTCTTCAGCCACAGAGAAAGGGCCATCACATTGCAATATCTTGTCCACTCTCTGCTCCTCCACATGACTGGACGCCGTGGGAAGGACTGTGGGCAGGACAAGTGCTTTTGAGTTTCCTTCTCATGAAATCGGCAAGAGACTAATGAGATGACGACCAAAAAAAACAGGCGGACACTGTGTGAAAAAGAGGGTACAGATGGGGGGAGGGGTGGTGGTGAGGAGTGAGCGGGATGGGGGAAAAGGAAGGGGTGTAGTTGAAGTGGAAGATGGGATCTGGTATGTGTCTCTTTTCTCAAGCCGTTTTCGGGTACAGAGTGTGAGGAAGGGGTGGGTGAGGGAGCGGGGGGGGGGGGGGGGGGGGGGGGGGGACTGATTTAGACATTTCCAGCTATCTTTCTGTGCTTATGTGTATTTTTGCATATTATGTCTTACATGATTTGAATATATATATATATATATATATATATATATATAACAGTTTAAAAGATTTAAAATATGGAAGTAAAACCACCCTACAAATCTGTTTCGAGCGGGAGCTCTCTTCAGGGTATGCGTAATCTGGGCCCGCCACCAATGTTATAATGTGTGGGTGTGTGAGCTCTGCACGTGTAGCACGTGGCCTGTAGATTTTCTTTTTGGGGGCGCGTTCAGGGGGGCGTGCCAAGGGATGGTGTATTGACAAGGATTTCCATTTGTGCCTGCAACTATTGATCATTTCTACTCTAGAGTTCAGGGATGCCAGATGGGGTTTACATAGTATCAGCCACTTTTCTGTAGTACATAAGTTGCATTTTTTTGAAATGTTGTTGTATGGTGTTGCTCTTTTTATAATTTTCCATGATATGTTGTAATTTATTTTCTTATCTTTAAGCTTCCAAATATATTTACTTAGTTCTGTTTGGTTTTTATATTTTTGTAATTTTATATGTTGTAATTTATAGAAAATAAATTACAACATATCATGGAAAATTATAAAAAGAGCAACACCATACAACAACATTTCAAAAAAATGCAACTTATGTACTACAGAAAAGTGGCTGATACTATGTAAACCCATCTGCATCCCTGAACTCTAGAGTAGAAATGATCAATAGTTGCAGGCACAAATGGAAATCCTTGTCAATACACCATTCCCTTGGCACGCCCCCCTGAACGCGCCCCAAAAAAGAAAATCTACAGGCCACGTGCTACACGTGCAGAGCTCACACACCACACATTATAACATTGGTGGCGGGCCCAGATTACGCATACCCTGAAGAGAGCTCCCGCTCGAAACAGATTTGTAGGGTGGTTTTACTTCCATATTTTAAATCTTTTAAACTGTTGTGTCGCTCCCAATTCTTGGTTGAGCACTTTTTAGAAAACTGAGAGGTCTTTTAACCTTAATTATATATATATATATATATATATATATATATATACATATGTGTGTGTGTGTGTGTGTATATATATATATATATAAATATATACACTTATGTGTTTTCTGTAGGAGAGGAATCACTTGAATATCCACATGCTCTGTAATGATAATTCATATGTTTGTGTTTACAAATGTGCGTGTGTATAAGTGTATGAGTATCGTCCGTGTGCATGCCTGCATGTGCAGGTGTTAGATCTCTC
>CM065723.1:80103853-80111353 GCA_033310375.1 Conus canariensis
CACACACAACACACACACACACACACACAACACACACACACACACACACACACACACACCAAGCAATTAAAGCGCTCGCGTGCACACACACACACACACACACACACACACACACACACACACACACACACCAAAACACACACACACAAACTCACACACACACAGCAATCAAAGCACACAGACACACACACAGACACAGACACACACACAGACTCAGACACAGACACAGACACACACACACACACACACACACACACACACACACAACACACACCACACACACACACACACAACAGAAAGCAATTAAAGCACACAGACACAGGCACACAGACAGACACAGATACACAATATGCACACACACATACACGCCCACACACACACAGACACATCCACACCACCACCATGATCAACTGCACGATTAACATCTCCCTCCCGAGATGTGGAGACACTGACAGAAGAAAATTCAAACAGTAATTCCCTCCACTGTGATAAACTATCTACAAGACCAAACACTTAGTTATTGAATGACCGTTCAGAAGAAAAGGACAAGGCTGGAAATCCAGCTATAACAAACAGTGGTATAGAGAAATGTCAGCATACAGCATTTCTACATCCAATCTGTTTGATATTTTCTTCGAGACTGATTGGGAACAAATCTCCGCACCACAACGCGAACAAACAGGACAGACACTGGAAGACAAACACAGACAAAAGGACCTATCAGATGATGTATCCACACCCCATCCCTTCTCCAAGATACAGTGAACCGTATAAAGGTACTCAAGGGAGCAACTCTACTCTGCACCGAGAATTCAGTCATGAGATTTATCAGTTTCAATAGACTGCCCTCTTTCCTCTTTCCCTGGAGTGAAACCAAGTTCAAAATCTGCATTTCAGGAATGTTGGTTGATGATCTTCATTGCTGCCTGTCTTCGGTGCTAACCACATCCAACGTGAGAGATGTAACTGCTAACGAAAGAGCAAACACTTGATCTTCCAAACAGCCTTTAAAACATGAAATGAACTCTTTTTATTATGCCAGATGACCTTTTCACGAACTTGTGTGACTTTCATCTCCATTTTACCGGTCGGAGGATAGGGTAAAAACCATCAAACATTGACGTAAAAGAAGCTTGTGACAATCATATGTTATTTTCTATTGTTAACTTATCCCTTTGGCATCTGGCAAAGGTCTGTGCAGCAGTATAAAACATCCGTGGAACGACAGAACGTGCCGAGATGTACACAGTGCCGTGGCCCAGATGGCGCTTACAGAGGTGGCAGACTGCGCTCTTAAAGTAACAGGAACAGCGGAACTGGTCTTCATCTGAATCCGTATTTACGCTTATCTCCTTTCTCGTACCTCTCTCCCCATCCAGACCAGCAGATAACAGTAATTAGCTGTTCGCACATCCATATCCAAATGAAGAGCGTTGAGGCGATAGACAGATGTCTGGTGATCAGCTTCTCTCCCCCCCACAAGTCCCCTTCACCGTCCTCCACCTCTAGTGTCATAATCATCCCGGAGAAGCCCCAGTTCTCGTTTTCTTAATCACCCGCACCGCCTCCGAATTTTCATCCGTTGAACAACAACAACAACAACAACAAAAAATCACCTGTCCTTATTTTTACAACATGAACGATTAGTATTGCTCCACCTCGACGACAACACCTAGACCCCGTGAGAAGCCATAGTGTGCTTAATTGGTTTTATCCATGTAGCGTTTACAAATGACAGCTAACACGTTACCATATCTACCTGATTGTCACCCCTCCCAAATTCATATACTTCCGTGAGTTTCCCCAGTCTATCATGCATTATGCATTTCTCTCTCTCTTTCTCATTCTTTCTGTCAGTCTGTCTGTTCGTCTGTCTGTCTGTCTCTTATAATATGTGTAGATATATGTGTACATCTCTGTCTGTCTGTCTGCCTACCTGTTTGTCTATCTGTCTGTCTACTGCATTTTGCAAATACGACAGAAAATGTGTTAATAGGAGTAAATCACTTCAGATTTCCCCCTCAACTCTTTTGAAAATCGTATTCTTCTATGTTTTATGTTATGCATGTGTGCACGCGTGTGGGTGCGTGTGCTCATCTGCTGGGACATAGGCACAGTAATCTGTAGAGATAATGGAAGAGGGAAACGCTATACATGCTTGCATACTTCCTTTGTCGTTTATGTGTTATGTGAAAATTTCTTTATTTTCATACATGTGTTTTTTTTTTCTTCCGCTTGTTTTCACTGTTCGTAGATGACTTCCGCAAAAAAGCAGACATCTACGTTGCTCGATCATATACATCAGACAGTAAAATGTTGACTAGTCTTGATCTGAAGGAGGTTTCGAACTGCAAAAATGATGAACAAAGAAACAAACAGCAAAAGACCAAATCGATCCACTGACAAACCAGGAACGCACAAGCAGCAAGACAAAAGGGAAGATGATGAACAAGCAAGCAGATAAACAAAACCAACCAACCAAACCAACACCCCCCCCCCCCCCGGCCAACAAACAGACTGAACCAGTTCAGTGTGAACGACACAATTATACAAATAACATAATGAATAAACGATTGAAGAATCAAAGAACGTACAGATTCACACACCACACACACACACACACACACACACACACGCGCGCACAGACACACGCGCGCGCGCGCGCGCGCGCACACACACACACACACACACACACACACACACAGATGAACAAACTAACAACTATACAAACGCACCAGGCGAATGACCGACCCATCCAAAAGCTAACCAACCAGCACCCGCTCCCCTTCCCTTTTCGAATCAACAGCACCCAGCCACCCAGCCACATAACACCCAACTAACGATCGTTGGCCTCAGAACTGTCTGGCATTAAGGACTCTCCAGAGGCTTCTAGCACTTTGACATCGAAGTAAACGCGTTTGTGCAGGAAAGAGCCCAGATCAGTAACGGTAATCGAGTATATAACGCACACAGCTAAGAAAGGAAAGATGACCCAGTCCGAGGTTGGAGTCTGGTAACTGGCTACAACTTTTCCTCCTCCCTTTCCACTCTTGGTACTGATCCTTCGGAAGACCCGAGGCCCCGTGTGCAGCATGCATTTGGTGCACGTAAACGATCCCACGGCAACAAATGAGTTGTTCCTGGCAACACTGTGCTGGAAAATCCACTTTCATGGGTAAACGACGATATGCAGCAGCGCAGCAGGGAGAGTGGCGCTGTACCACGGTGCTGCCCCCAGGGGAGAGCAGCCCGAACGTTACACAGACAAATCTCTTGTGCCAATGAAATTATAAAATGCAATACACTACAATGCAATACGATAGCATGTAAGTGTTTTCATTAAAAAAGGAAAAGCATTGCAATCAGCGGTGTCTCCCTGATGAGTCCGATCCAGCGGACGAAGGGCCTAGGAGCAGACAATACAAATAGATCTGCCTTCGGGAGGGATTACAATGGTTCTCTCATGCAGCTAGTGAAGGGTTTTCATATTTATAATATGTTTTCTTAAATTTATGTTCCCATTTTGTTCATCTTCAACCCCTTTTTTGTACTCCCATTTCTTATAGAACAGGGAGTACTTTAGAATGGGAACGAAGAAATGCTGTGTGTGGTGTGTGTGTGTGTGTGTGTGTGTGTGTGTGTGTGTGTGTGTGTGTGTGTGTGTGTGTGTGTGTGTGTGTGTGTGTGTGTGTGTGTGTCCGTCCGTCGGTCCGTGGTCAAAATGTGTTCCACTCGCTCCAGACAAAACTATTGGGCCGATCTTTCTGAAAATTTGTAGGTATGTTCAATATGGGACACGGATGATGCCCGATGTTTTAGTTTACCGTTATAGCCGTTACTAACGGCTGTAACGGCCTGTAACGGTTTTTCTTCTTTATAGAATATCTCAGAAACTACTTTACCGATCTTTGTGAAAATTAGCAGGTATGTTCATTATGGGTCACGGATGATGCCCGATGTTTTAGTTTACCCCGTTATAGCCATTACTAACGGATGTAACGGCCTGTACTTGGCCGATCTTTCTGAAAATTTGTAGGTATGTTCATTATGGGTCACGGATGATGCCCGATGTTTAAGTTTACCGTTATAGCCGTTACTAACGGCCCATAATGGTTTTCTTCTTCATGGAAAATCTCAGAAAGTTCTTGGGCGATCTTTCTGAAAATTTGTAAGTATGTTCATTATAGGTCACAGACGATGGCCGATGTTTACCAGAATAGCCATTACTAACAGTTACACCAGCCCAAGACGGTTTTTCCTCTTTATGGAATATCTCACGCGTATTCAGGATAAACTGGGAGTACGTTTATATGCTTTGCACCTTGTTTAAAGTTCAAATCTTTGCCAAGTTATTACTATAATGACGGAAGAATTGTTAGCCTGCACTTGTTTTCACCCACAACTTAATTGTTCAACACACACACACACACACACACACACACACACACACACACACACACACACACACACACACACACACACACACACACACACACACACACAACATATCCAATAAAATCAGCGAACCCCGAAACCGATGCCTGCCTACTGTAGCACAAATGGAACGATCGACCATCCGACTGAATTCACCAGCCAACCGAAAGCGCATGAAAAGAGCGTCCATTCCTGACGTGTGTAACTTCCTCTCATCCATGCTGCCCCCACTCCACACACCATGACGGCTGAGTGATCGTTCCACACCTTCCTGCTGCCCCTCCTCTCTGTCCTTCCTCCACCCTCCTTCCCCTCCCCCCCTCTCCACTTTCCTCTTCCCCCATTTCCACTTTCTGTATGACCCTCACTAGTATGACGTGAGAGGATGGTGCGGACCATTTCAAACGGCGACACACAACTTTAAAGCTTGCAAGTGTTTGCAACGTCTTTCGCTTTTCTTTTTCTCTGTTGATGTCTTGCTTTCTCTCCGTTTGTTTATTTGTTCCTTTGTCCGTCTATTCGTTTATTTCTGTATCTTCCAGCACTTTTCCTCCTATCAATGAATGCTTTAAGCACGTATAAGGTTCTTATCATGGAGTATGGTGTCACGCACCTGTGTGTGTGTGTGTGTGTGTGTGTGTGTGTGTGTGTGTGTGTGCGTGTGTGTGTGTGTGTGTGTGTGTGTGGTGTGTGTGTGTGTGTGTGTGTGTGTGTGTGTGTGTGTGTGTGTGTGTGTGTGTGTGTGTGTGTGTGTAAGTGTGTTACTGTTAAAAAAAATCGAACAAAGTTGAAAATAAAATGAGGCAGGGAACAGTAAACAATAAACAATAAACTGTTGGTCTGCGCTTGTTTTTTTCCCCCACTATTAGATTGTTCGTCTTTGTATTTGTCTGAATTTATTCAAGTTTAAAAGGCTGTGCCAGTCTTGAATAAAAGTTACTCTGTGTTAGGTTTTCTTATGGGAGCAAGACTTACCCTACTTGTTTATTGTTTAAAATCAAACAATATATGGACATGAATATTGAAAACTTATTTAAACCAGTGAAAGAAAAGATCGTCTGTTTATAGCTTTTGAACTTACTAGATCCAAAGGCTTTAACTGATATGAACTCCCGGATACCATTTTAGATTACAAAAAATATCACATTTTATTTGACATGTCTTGGCAGAGTCAGCTTGACTAAGAGTACTGACCGGAAAATAAATTGGTCTCGTGTCTCAAGAATGTTTCGCGCGTCTTGATGAGAAGCGATTTGCCTGGAGAGATCAGTGATATTTCCTGCATGAGGTATGTCCTATCTCTCTGTAGAGATCAGTGATATTTCCTGCATGATGTATGTCCTATCTCTCTGTAGAGATCACTGATGTATTCTGCATGATGTATGTCCTATCTTTCCGTAGAGATCACTGATGTATTCTGTATGATGTATGTCCTATCTCTCTGTAGAGATCACTGATGTATTCTGCATGATGTATGTCCTATCTCTCTGCAGAGATCACTGATGTATTCTGCATGATGTATGTCCTATCTCTTTGCAGAGATCACTGATGTATTCTGCATGATGTATGTCCTATCTCTCTGTAGTGATCACTGATGAATTCTGCATGATGTATGCCCTATCTCTCTGTAGAGATCACTGATGTATTCTGCATGATGTATGTCCTATCTCTCTGTAGAGATGACTGATGTATTCTGCATGATGTATGCTCTATCTCTCAGGGGACCACGGAAGTCCAGGTCACGATAAGAAAGAGTATGTGTGTATTTACCCAAATTAAAAACGAGTTCGAACACATATATCCAAACAGGTTTATCAAGTTGTCACTATATCCGTTGATCTGTATTCAATCGATCTATGACGTTAGAATGTAAGTTTCTACATTCTACTTGAAGTAAATTCAAAGGCTAATTGATGTAGATGAATTACCAGTGACTGGTCGTTGTATCCTGTTCTGCTTTTGCCTTCCTCCTGCGCTCTTCTATCAAGAATAATATTAGTTTTAATACAAAAAAGTAGTTGCTATGGATAGGTTTTGCACACTACACCCGCACGCAGCCACATGAACTGTGTATAATATATTATTCTTTTTAGTCAGGCTTCGTGGGTGTTTCTCCCAGAGGTTGATACCAAGCGATTACACGGGAGGATTTGCGATGAAACCATATGTGATGGTCAATGAAATAGGTGCTGGAATACGACCGATAATTGAATTTCTAATTAGGTCTTCATAATTTCAGATTTTTCTGCATATCTCTCTGACCCCCCCCCTCTCTCTCTCTCTCTCTCTCTCTTGCTTTATCTCTTTGTCAGTCTTTAAATCTCATTTACCAGATTTCTATCTGTCCCTTTCTGTCTGTCTATCTGTCTGTCTGTCTGCCTGTCTGTCTCTCTCTTTGAATTTGTCAGTCTTTCATTCTCCTCTCCTCTGTCTCTCCCCCTTTCTCTCTGTCCTGCCCCCCACCCCCCCCTCTCTGTTTGCACATTCCCACTCTGTGTGTGTGTGTGTGTGTGTGTGTGTGTGTGTGTGTGTGTGTGTGTGTGTGTGTGTGTGTGTGTGTGTGCGAGTGTGTGTGCACGCATCTTCTCTCTCTCTCTCTCTCTCTCTCTCTCTGTGGGGTATTTGAGCATGTGTGTATGCATGCACACATGTAGGAGTGTGTGTGTCTTGTCTTTGCACACACTATACACATAGGGATTGTCAAAAAACAAACAGAGAAAGAAAAGAAAAGAATCTAGCGTTCATCCAAGCTGAAAATGAAAATACTCGACGCACTGCCCCTGAAGAAAACTACCATGAGAAAAACAGGAACAAACAAAGGAAATCTCCACCCTGCAACACAAGATTGCTGGTATTACATTCCAGCCATTTTCACTCATAATCTAGCTTCCAGCTGATCTGTTCCGCTCCCTGGGCTCATACATCACTCTTCGTGAACCTCTATGTCCACTTTATCCCTTCCAGCCAATACTTCTGGAGAGGCCCAAGATAAGCGTAACGGCAGACGGGGAATGTGGTCAGGTTTTCCTTGACGGCAGCAATGGATAGGCAAGGTGATGCCATCCA